>NW_020870248.1:511243-513743 GCF_003789085.1 Penaeus vannamei | reverse complement strand
AGGAGTAAGGTAGACAGCCTTATCATTCTATCAGGGAGTAAGGTAGACAGCCTTATCATTCTATAAGGAGTAAGGTAGACAGCCTTATCATTCTATAAGGAGTAAGGTAGACAGCCTTATCATTCTATAAGGAGTAAGGTAGACAGCCTTATCATTCTATAAGGAGTAAGGTAGACAGCCTTATCATTCTATAAGGAGTAAGGTAGACAGCCTTATCATTCTATAAGGAGTAAGGTAGACAGCCTTATCATTCTATCAGGGAGTATTATCATTCTATAAGGAGTAAGGTAGACAGCCTTATCATTCTTAAGGAGTAAGGTAGACAGCCTTATCATTCTATAAGGAGTAAGGTAGACGCCTTATCATTCTATAAGGAGTAAGGTTAGCAGCCTTATCATTCTATAAGGAGTAAGGTAGACAGCCTTATCATTCTATAAGGAGTAAGGTAGACAGCCTTATCATTCTATAAGGAGTAGACAGGTCAGCCATTCTATAAGGAGTAAGGTAGACAGCCTTATCATTCTATAAGGAGTAAGGTAGACGTCCTTATCATTCTATAAGGAGTAAGGTAGACAGCCTTATCATTCTATAAGGAGTAAGGGAGACAGCCTTATCATTCTATTAAGGTAGACCTTATCATTCTATAAGGAGTAAGGTAGACGCCTTATCATTCTATAAGGAGTAAGGTAGACAGCCTTATCATTCTAAGGAGTAAGGTAGACAGCCTTATCATTCTATAAGGGAGTAAGGTAGACAGCCTATCATTCTATAAGGAGTAAGGTAGACGCCTTATCATTCTATAAGGAGTAAGGTAGACAGCCTTATCATTCTAAGGAGTACGCAGCCTTATCATTCTATAAGGAGTAAGGTAGACAGCCTTATCATTCTATAAGGAGTAAGGTAGGATCAGGGAGTAAGGTAGACATTATCATTCTATAAGGAGTAAGGTAGACAGCCTTATCATTTATAAGCAGATCATTAAAGGAGTAAGGTAGACATTATCATTCTATAAGTAAGGTAGACAGCCTTATCATTCTATAAGGAGTAAGGTAGACAGGCAGCCTTATGGAGTAAGGTAGACAGCCTTATCATTCTAAGTCAGCCTTATCATTCTTCATCAGCGCATTCTACAGGGAATAAAGGAATTAGATCTTCTATCTCATTCTATCAGGGAATAAGGTAGATCATTCTATGGTAAGGTAGATCCTATTAAGGTTATCTTAGATCATTCTATCTACATTCTATCGGTTAGAGGTCTTGCAGCGTACATTCTATAGGTCTGTCCATTATACATTCTATTACGTCAGCTATCTTTATATCAGCCACGCGTTTTATCTCGTCTTCAACACGCGCGGTGGAGAGAAAAGGATGATGTGGTATTTTGGTGTGTTTATTTTAAAATGTTAGGAGGTGTACGTTGGCCTCGTGTTATTTGTCGGTACGTTGGGTTTGTCTTTTTTTTTTCTACATGTACGTCTATCAGGTATCTATCATTTTTATTGCGTTATTTTTTCTTCCTTTCTTCTTGTATTGTATAGAATCACATGGTGGTTCTTGATTGTCTCGCGGGGGGGGGGCAGGAGGTAGGTCAGAGTAGGTCAGCATTTCCAGAGGTCGAGTAGAGAGCTTTTTGTAGGCGTCGTATGATAACTGAGTGTAGAAAGATATGAATGAGAATATCTTCACAATACAAGGGATGTATTTGACCGGTTTCGAGAATACATCTTCGTCAGAAATACATGTGTATTTCTGACGAAGATATATTCCAAACCGGTCAAATACATCTCTTGTATTGCGAAGATACTCATTCTCATTCATACCTTTTCTACATTCATGATAACTTGAGGTCTGCGATCACTTGCCGTTGGCTTTTGTTCACTTAAAGAAGTAGGTCAGAGTCGGCACCTGTTGGCGATGGTCCTCGACTTCACTGCCGACCGTCTGGGACTTTGCCGTCGACTGCAGTATTGTGATTATGGTTTTATCATTCTTAGTATCATCATTTTCATAACGTTATTTTCATATCATCATTCTCATGGCGTCATTTTATAATCATTCTCATGGCGTTATTTTATATCATCATATCATCAGGCGTTATAATCATTCTCATAGCGTTATTTTCATTCTCATGCGTTATTATCATTCTCATAGCGTTATTTTCTATCATCATTCTCATGGCGTTATTTTCTATCATATAGCGTCATTATGGCGTTATTTTCTATCATCATTCTCATGCGCATCATTCTCATGGCGTTATTTTCTATCATTTTCATGCGTTATTTCATCATTCTCAGAGCGTTATTTTCTATCATCATTCTCATGGCGTTAGGCGTTATCATTCTCAGAGCGTTATATATAGCGTTATTTCGCGTTATTATATCGTCAATCTCACAGAGTCACTTTCCCATCGTAATTCCTATAGCCTTATTATTCTATTATAGTAACGCATAGCAACGAAGCAGCAACGGTCTACGAAGACGTTGCAGGAAGACGACATGAC
>NW_020870248.1:486243-496243 GCF_003789085.1 Penaeus vannamei | reverse complement strand
GGAACGACTCGATGGAATATCCTTCGAGGTAAGACTTACACGAGAAAGTGCCGGGTAATATGTACTATGTTTTGGAGGATGTTCACGGAAGAGGTGATATCATTCATGGTTGTCTAGGTTAATTCTAACTGAAAAAAAAAACTTATTTGGGCGGACATTTGATCTGGTTGGTTTGATTTTGTAAGTTATAGAGAGCAAGGAACTTTAATGTTAACAGTAATTCCATTAGTAAAAAAATGCGTTTTCCTGCTTTTTCAAGGGAAAGTGAGGTCGCAAGATCTACTAATTGACTCCTTTGTGACTAAGCATTGGCAGAGCCTTCTATGCACAGAAACATTTAACTAGGCATTGCCAAGGGGAATGCATTATTTTCCCGTCGACATTGGTTAAGAAATATTACAGATGTTACATGATCTGGGAGTGAATTGTAGTTTATGATAAGGTTGTGAAGCCAGAACACTTTTTGAATCACTTTATTTTTATTAGACTTATTTTGTACCTTTGCCCTCCAAAAAAATTACACTGAGAAAAAGTTTATTGTTGAATATGTTCCTTTCTTGTTAGTATTAAATCATCTCTCACTCCTTGTCGCAGGAGAACCAAGCACCGGCAAGACAGAAGAGGAAGTCAGTTGTCCAGAGAATCCAGCATTTAATGGAAAGGACGGACCAAGTACAAGAAAACATTAATCACCTAATTAAGAGCTATTCCTAGTAACAGCTAAGATCTTAGCTTTGTGATGATATGCTCCAAAAACAAGTAGGCATTGGTGGTTCTTTTTTTTTTTTGCCGAGTTTGATGCTGTAATCTAGTGTGTGGCAGAGTTGAAACGGCTATGGCATTTACAAATGTCTTGCACTTTTTTTTGTATATATATATAATGAAAGTGATAATAGCAGGATTATTAGGATAATATTGTTGATTATTCCAGATGCCCAACTAATTTCACACGTACCTTCATGGAATTGATGTATTTGCTTTGGTGTGCATGATATTCATGTACTAATTTTTATTTTATTTTATTCGTTTTTCTTAATACTTCCATTAAGATGTTCAGTTCTGGGACCACAGTCATGGGATTCTGTTTTCATGCTACGATTTTGAGAATTCTGTAGTCCTTTTGAATTTTTGTGGAATGTAAAAATTTTTCCCATTCTTTTTTTGCTTAGCCATTTTTTCTGTTGTTTTTGCATTATGTGTTTACTACACCTGCTTTTATGGGATTTTCTGTTTTGTTTTTATTTTTATTTATTTGTTTTTATAAAGACGTTTTAAAGAGATAGTCCACTCTTATTGTAGGAAAAGGAATGATTGTATATTTTTTGTTATATTTTCTTTTTTGGTTGGTATTATTTAACTTTTCATTTTTTTTTAGATTTTATTATTTATTCATTATCTTTTTTAGAAGATTGAGTAGAACACTGTATTTTATAGTTAGATAAAGATTACACACATGCATATTTCCAGAAACAAAAACAAAATTGTACATTAACCATTAGAAAAAATAGGTTGAATATTTAGTTTTTAGTAGTATATATTACTCTATCTAATAGTGAATATTTATAATACCAGAGATGTGAATTTCTATATAATGTTATACTATGGCTAGTTATACATATTTGGTGGATTAAAGAAATATAGGTTGCAGTCATATTAAGGTGCAGCTAAGAAAGAGAGAAACAGAATGTCAATTGCTTAAGAAATATTCTCTTCAGACTTTTACGTCAATGATTTGCAGCTTTCCTTGAACATTGTCGGAGAGAGAAAATTGGTCTGCTTTGGTATCTATAAAACAAAAGGAAAAGAAAATTATTGACCTTCATCTCTGTGATTTATGTCAAGTTTTCTGGAACATTAAACTTGCCATGTGGCCTCTGGAGTTACTGACTGACCTAGCTGCTCCAGTCAGCCAGTCAGTCAGGTGCTCCAGTTAGCCAGTCTGTATGTCGGTCTGTCAGCAGCTTCAAAGTCAGAGTGGAAGTCTAACGTTCAGAAAAGCAGAGAAACACACTACAAACGTTGTCTCAGTACTAACCCCTTTCTATGATTCTCAAAGAAGGGCAGTCTTTGTGATGCAGCTTCAGGAGTGCTTTGTGTTGAGAGCACTTGCTAAAAATCCTGCCATCAGTTTTTATGTTGGGGAATATTAACAAAAAACAAAAAACAAAAAAAACATGTCCAGTACAATTCCCCTGAAGGTTTTACAAGTTGAATTTTAAAATATATACACCATATTGCTATGTACCTGAAAGTGATTAGAACAGGTAGATATTAATTCAGGTATCAATTAAATGAATAGTGTATTTTTTGAATGTTACCCATTCTCGTATCTTGCCTTACGACGGCTATTGAGTGTTGAACTGATTATAGAATTTTTTTTCTCTGTAGATAACGAGTATAGTTTTGTAATATGTTATAGATATATTTATTAATTATTATTATTTTTGTATTGTTTCTTTCCCTTTTTGTAGGTAGAGTTAAGCCATTGGTTCATAATATTATTTTATCCTCATTTCACCCCTAAAAATGGATTATTGAATTTCGTGTAGATAATTTGAAGCCCTCCTGCTTGAAACAAACAAACATTTGATTTCCCTTGCCATGCAAATGGTCCTGAACTCAGTATCTGGAATTGCAGTGCAAATTTTATTGAATGAAAAACTGTGCTGTATTATAGATACCATTTTATTAGAGAAATTTGAATAATAGTTGGAAGTGCATTAGAATATCAAAATCCTGAACGAATAAAGACTTATTTTGCTTTTATAAAAAAAAAAGCAAAGACAAAACTGCTATATCATTCTTAGAATTATATGAATATAAATTATCCAGAGTTTTTGTTGTAAAGAATTACCTTGTTGCAAATGGGAATCATGAATGCATCCGTCTACCATGTACATAACTTCTGGGTATGATGTATGTGCTTAATGGAGCTTAATAACTTACTAATTTATTAAACTTCTCATAAATGCTTAAATAATGTGGAGGTAAAAGTTTCAGTATGGCTTTTGGTAGCACTATGAAAAATCCGAACACTTGCTATGCCTATGTCTTGGTTCAACACACTCAGCGTTAGACTAGTCACAATTCAAGTATTGGTTTATTAATTGTAAAATACAAAGAAAGCAAAGACTTTTTTCCAGACAATTCTTTTCTTTTGAGGTAGTATCTGTACCATTAAAAGTTACTAAAATATGTTGAGTTTAATCGTATGATGTAATGATTTTATATTATAGCTCTCAGGAATAGTAATAACATTTATGTTGCTATGTTGACTTGTCAAACATATTTTAGTTACTGGACTTTATGGATATTCATATATGTATTTGTGAATACTGCTCTCTGACAGATCGAGTTCCTTTTGTAGGAGAATAGTAAAGGATATTTGAAAACCTTTAAGTTTACTATTACTTGGTTAATATTTTTAGTGCTTTTGATAAAAATGACAAAGACGTGTATATGAGGAGAAAAGATAATGTGAAACGATGACTAGGTTGTTTAGATCTGATACATTGAGTGATGACGTAGGTGGTTCTCTTCGTTAATGTAGCATTTGCTTTTGTTTCCAAGAAAATCAGTGATTCTCAAGAATTATGCATTGTTGCGAGTGTATAAAAACCCTTGCACTGAATATTTTCTATTGCACACCGATAATTAAAAAAAGAAAAATGTTTAAATCTGTATGTAAAGATCTATGCATCACTTTTATATACTTTAGATGTGTATTTTATTCTATACTTTTTAAAAATGATTGACAGAATAATGCTAATATCTCTAAAAATATTGAATGCCTTGTAAAATATTGGTCTGAGTGTATTTTCAAAAATAATAAAAAGAAAAGCTACCATTTTTTTTTTTTTTGTTTTGATTCAATTTATGCATGTTAGCATGGATTATTAAGATTAATAGATAATTTCATTGCCAAATAAGGTGTATTATTTCTGAACTTGAGTATTTTGTATACTGGAACATCGTCATCTGCAATACAATACAACACATTTACATCTAAAATATTTCCACCCTTAGCAGCATTTTTTTTTCTCTCTCTCTCTCCTACTATAAGTCTCTGGGATGTTCACGAATTTCAACTACTATACCACAGTGATGTTGCTAGGCAGTGCTTCCAGGTCTGAACCAAGTGCCATTGTTTAGACTACTGATTAGGCACTCTTTGTTCTTGTAAGACATAAAAGATGTTATTGAAATAAATAGAGAAGGAATAAAGAGACAAAAATTGTGACAATGTAGACAGGATTATAAAAGCGACTGGAGGCTGATGATTACCATTGAGTTTCAGGCAGCTATAACATCGAGATATTGTTGATCTGTTTCTTTCTTTTATCAAATGGCAAAATAGATGACGATAGACGTGTCCACACCAGTGAGCACAATTGGCGGGTAAACTACTTGGTGAAATAGTATTTTCCCCGTTGTTCTTTCACCTGTGACATCATATTTACTAGTGCCCTCTGTTGTGCCCGCCAGTCATACTCACTCCTGTGGACAGGCCTGAATATATGCTTGCACTGTGTTAACTATCACGATATTTAGTTAGTCAGCCCCTCTGAATCTTTTTCAAACTTAAATATGCCGTTTCAATCTTGCATAATACATTAAAAGATTGAATGAAAAGTGATGCTTAGCAATTGAGGGCCCCTAAATTACAACAGGAATTCTTACCATAAGTGCAGTCACATATTGGCAGATTTAAAGGAACCATAACTTTTTATATATACATTTTTCTTTTTCAAGTTTTGATCTTCATTAAAAAAGAGTAATTTCTTATTATGTAATAGTCTTGATAATTTTTCCATTGAACTGATCCCATTCATTTAGATTCTGGAAGGAGAAGTTTATAGATATTTTTTATGACATTCGGCATCACTTCCAGTAAATAGAAATCAGAGACATGTGGAAATCCCCCTTGTAATGTGGGGGCTCTCATTTGATGTAAATAATTCTCCGTTACAACACACACACACGCACATGCACTCACACATGCACACACACGCACATGCACTCACACGCACGCACACACATGCACTCACACACGCACACGCACGCACTCACACACACAGCACTCACACACACACACTCACACACACACACACACACACACACACACACACACACACACACACACACACACACACACACACACACACACACACACACACACACACACACACACACACAGTCAGGAGAGAAAAAATATATTTAGGTACCAAATGATTTACACATTAGATGAGTGAGCAGACAGTTCAATATGTGATTCTTTTCCATAAAACCAAATTACTAGTATTTGAAGTGGATGTTGAAGTATATTACAGTCAAAATTTTGTGTTATTAGAAGCTGTTGATTCCCTTACACCAGCATATTTTGCTCTTCAACTAAAACATTCAAATACATATTTTTGTATTATCAAATAATGTAGGATTTTATGTTATTGAACATTCTGGCCTTAAAAGTCAAAGATAACTTTTGTAGGGAATGTAGAAAAATAATTCAGTTCCATAGTTAAAAAAGTTTCATAAACTCAAGGTAGAGGATGGCATTCTGTGTTATATTATATGCATTTCGTAAAATCTGTGCTGAGTTGTAATATTTTATGGAAAGAAATATACGTATATCAGATGTCTTGAATTTGGGGAATAGCTGTACTCCTCATTTCATTAGCCATGCTATTATGTTATATACTTCTATCAAATGAAGAGAAATAGAAATATAAGTAAATACCCAATTATCTACTCATCCATGTGTGTGTATAAGTGTGTATGCATACTTGTATATAATGTATGTGTATGCATGTATGTGTGCATTTATTTATGTTCCTTGAATGTGTGTATATGTGTATGTATAAATGTTTGTATAGATATATGTAGGTATGTATTAATGCATGTTCCCTTTCTCTTTAGGCACATAATCAAATTGTCATAGTTGGCAAGTGAAGAAATTCTTAAAAGACTTTCTGACTCCTAAATTTAAGTTTATTCCATAAATTTGAAAAATATAATTGGTTAATTTCAGAGTTTACATGCAATACAAAAAGAAAGACAAATAGAGAAAGTAATCATTTTATTCTGTAACTATTTTTTTCATCATTGCTTTAACGTAAAGTCACATATATTTTTTTTCTATACATGGTAACCTCATAAGTACATTGTACGTCAGGTTGATGATCTTGCTATGTTAGTTTTGACTGAATACTGAAGTATGAATTAAGATTTCATTTTCAATATCCTGTAGGAATTAAAAAATTTTTTTTTTTTTTTTTTATAGGAATCCTTCTTATTCTAAATGCATGTGAATGATATAAGTCTATTTAACCAATTCCTTCAGAGCAACTGTATGTATGTTTAAATGCATGTGAGTAAACCTACAGCTATGTATGGTTGTGAAATCGCCTATCATGGTAGATCTGAGTATTTTAAAGTTAAACTTTAGAAAGGCTAATGATTATATTTATTAAAAGGCTTGCCTTCTTTTTTCGTACCTAATTTCTGCTTCATGTCACTCATTGAAAGTTGGTAAGTGTACACTGAAAAGTGAACAGAGTTCAATTTTTGGAGAACTTTTTTTGGTTGGTTTAATATTTCACCCCCATTCTTGCTCTGATTTAGTACTTTGTCTCTTTTAAAGTAATTATTATTATTTCTTATATTTACATTTTGTTAGTATGGAAATATTTTTTTGTGTGCATTATTATTATTTTTTTATTACCAACTGTAGCAAGATTTTGATTTCCGACATGTAGCTAGTGTGTATTGGAAAAGCTAATTTTAAGCATATTTTTAGAAAAAGTTGCCAAGTAATGCCTATACTGACAGATTATTTGAAGATCTAACATAGGGAAATTGACTTTAATTAACAGATGTATAACTTTGAATTAATAATATTAAGAGTTTAGTTTCCTCATTATCTTCTTATTCTGTTTTTAGAAACAATGATATCAAGCTATATAATAATTTAAAAAGAGGTATATTATTGATCTTCGAAAAAAAAAAAAAAAAAAAACTTGTTATATCCAAATACACTTAAAAAGAGGTCTGTATAGTTCACATTTTCTTGCTAATTTTATCCAAAAGAGAGGCCAGATTCTGGAGTTTGATTCGTCTTTTCTCATTGTAGGTTTTAACATGGACCAAACTTCCCGATGACGTCCTCCAAATTTCTAGGTGGCTTTCTCCATATCTTGCGTAATTTTACTAATCCTGGTGGTTTAAAGAATTATAAATAACTCTTAGAAATGAATTTTAGGTCCCTTTACATATCTCAGCTCCCCTAATTTTATTAAGCCCAGTAGTTTCAAGAATTAGAAATAACTCATAAAAATGACTGCTATTTTTTGGAGGTCTAAAATGGTGATCATGGGTTGAGATTAGTCCATGTAATTTGTAGGACGTTTAAAGCATGTTTGCTTTTTTCAGAGTGCTATCAAAGTGTTCAAGAAGTCTTTAGATACTTAAAACTTGTTAATACTTTCAAAAGTTAAGCAGGAAGTTCATTCTGTTAGAATCAAGCATGCCTTTAGTTTGTCCAGTACTGCAGATTGCAGCTTATTCAATTTGCTTCTCATTTTGTGATTATGGTCTGTATCTTAAAAGAATATACATATATTAATTATAAGTATAAGGTGTGTGATGTATTGATTGTGCAGCTAATGACTACAGAGCTCTTACTGTATTTCCTAGTTTGATATCATAATGGAGATATATTAAATACTGAAATCAGTGTCCAAGATTATCATTTCCCCATTGACGGTTTTGTGAATAAGGACATTTATCACGAACTGGAACCTCTCCTACCTTTATTACGGGTGGCTGGGAAGATTTTTTTCTAAGATTTGTGGTTCATTTGTGCAGTTAAGGATAGTTAAGTGTTTAAATAGATTATCTTTTTAATAAAAACGTTTATAAATGTATAAATAAAAGTGGACTCATTTTATAAGTCTGATTTGGTATCTTGTTATGCACTTCTAAAGTAAACAATATCACAAAAGCATCATTACATAATTAATAAATATAAGAGAACAACTAGAAAATATTAAAATGATAAAATATGTATCAGTTAAAAGCAAGATACACTTTTAACATACAGAAAAAAATATGTCGAAAAAACTGACTTCTTTTCAATCATGAAATAAAGGACTCCA
This sequence comes from Penaeus vannamei, assembly GCF_003789085.1. NCBI lineage: Eukaryota > Metazoa > Arthropoda > Malacostraca > Decapoda > Penaeidae > Penaeus > Penaeus vannamei. The sequence continues at coordinate 488,090 of NW_020870248.1, read as the reverse complement.
ACAGCTCGGTCACTCGGGCATTAATAACCACAATACACAAGATAGTTTTACTGAAAGATGAAACAAATTCAAAAATCTGAATTTCACCTTCAGATCTCTAGAACTTTAGGTAACCTATCCTGTGTCCAGTAAATTTTTCTGCCAATATATTATAATATGTGTTCTAAATTCAGCTTATCACTCCATAAAAGTTTTGAGCAATCTGTAACACGGTTGTCATAAAGCAATTTTTAGTTCATGAAAGCAACAATACGAGATAAATACTGGCCTATATCAAGAAGTAGGCTTATATAATCCTTCATCTTGCCTGGATCCACTTCTTAGGGTAACAAACCTTTTCTCTGATGCACGGAGACGATCTTCTACATCTTGAATCCTTGTGAAAAAGAAAATTATATTAGAGAAAAATTAGAGAAACAGTGGTAATGGCAATAGTAACATCAATTTCACATATATCCATTTTTTTTCATTCTCAATACACTAGATTTACCTTCAATATATACCTATATATTTATTGGCAGTCATATATATACATTCAAATGATTAATTTTTGCATAATAAACTTGGGTATGAAAAAACAAAAAAAAAAATAATATCAAAATTAAATTTTAAATCTTGTAAGTTCAAAAATCTTTCAATATGGCTTTGGTTATGCAAAGGAACTGTTGTAATAGTATTTAATTTGTATAATGTAAAAATGGATTATTTAAGACTGAAAAAAAAAAAAGCCTAATTTTTTTTCTTTGTAATAACATCAGATGTCTGGCATACATAAAATAATATTCTGAAAGAAAGAGAAAAGAAAGATTTCTGATCACCTAGGAAGCATTTTGTAATTATTTGTCTCCATTGTATCAATGAAAATGAACGCATAACCTACCTTTTCTCATAATGAGAATTGAGATCTCTAGCAATGGCCAAGTTTGTACTGGCTTCGTGCAATGAACGCACCAACTGCTGACTCTTGCTTTGACACTCCTGCAGGCGTCGACTGACCTCAGACATCTTTAGTTCACTTTCTTTTCTTTGATCATTCATTTGCACCTGTAGCCTTTAAATATACAAGATTACCATAAATCACAGTGACATTCTTTGCAGTACAGAAATAAGGACTCATTTGTGATTCTACAAACTGACTAAATGTCTGTCCTTTCGCATACCAATTTTGTCAGCATTCAAAAAAATTGTATAATGGGGGAAACAATAGTACAGTCTTATATACATATAAGAAACCTCCTTTTTACCTTGTGTAGCTTTCTTGGAGACTAGCTATGTTATCCTGCAGCTGTGTCACAACTTCTTGGTGTGTTGAATTTAGGGCATCAAGACGCACTCTGCTGGATGATGATAATTCTTCAAGCTCCTCTGTCTTCAGTCTGTGATGAGGAAAAGGAAAATGACATGGACTCTTCATAATTCCTTCTTTCGCTCTGTGCTTGTCAATATATATATGCTTATGTGTGGGTTTATTCATGCAAATTTGATGTGAGGAGTTTCTGTTATATGTATGTGATTAATACGACTCTATTTATGAATACAACTATCACAGTATTAGATAATCTCAATGGAAAGAAAGAGAAATACTAAAGAAGGAACCAAAAATAAGAAAGAAATGTGAAGAAAATATTATGTGGATTTAATACACATGCATAATTTTATGGATGAAAATCAACGAAAGAAAACACACACATTATATATATTCAATATTATGATGTAACATTTCATACATTAAAAAAATTCAAGTGTAAACAAAGTACAAAGCAAGGTTTATCTTCATGGAATATATATACATTTCTAAATAAAATGTGCAAATTTATTGGTATAAATATGAAATAATAAGAAAGCAG
>NW_020870248.1:473743-481243 GCF_003789085.1 Penaeus vannamei | reverse complement strand
CTTAGGGTAAATGAGTTTATATTTCACGTTTTTTAAAAGGGAAATTTGGCAAGTGCCAAAAAAGTTTAAAGGTGATAAGTAGAGAAGTAAAGTGAGTGAGGAAAGGGTGCTGTATTTTGATTCGTTTTATTAACAGTGTGCATGCTGAGTTGTAGAGGATAGAGTTAGAAGATATGGATAACTGAGAATTGTTTTTTTTGTTGAAGTAAAATTCTTGAATATGTAATGTTGGCTGTTAACAACCTCATAAGAACACAGATGTATGTTGCAGAGTCATAAACAATGGGAGAGAGAGCTTCAGCAAGATCAAGGATCATTCCAGCCTACATGGTAGTAGACACACAGATGTACACATAAACACACACATGAACACAAAAACACACAACACACACACACACACACACACACACAAACACACATCACACACACAAGCACACACACACACAAACACACACATGCACAAACACACACATGCACAAACACACACACGCACACACACACACACACACACACTCACAACACACACACACAACACAACAAACACACACACCACACACACACACACACACACACACACACACCACACACACACACACACACACACACACACACACACACACACACACACACACACACACACACACACACACACACACACCACATACACACAACACACCACACACAAACACACACACACACACATACACACACATACACACACACACACACACACACACACACACACAACACACACACACACACACACACACACACACACACACACACACACACACACAACACACACCACACACACACACACACACACACACACACACACACACACACACACACACACACACACACACACACACACACACACACACACACACACACACACACACATATATATGATGTATAGAGTTATATTCCTATGTCTGCTCCATAAGGAGGTGTCTTCTGGATTAGATGGTGTGATTTTGTATCTTTAAAAAGACACTTCAGTTTACAATATATTCAGCTTATTGACGAGGGAATTCTGCAGTTGAATAGTGATTATCCGGTGTGATATATCTTATTTCTGGCTATTTCATTTCTATATAGCTTAAATATTTAATTCGAGTACTGTATTTGATGTTGTTATGTCAGATTTCTTATGATTCAGAAATTTAGGGATATATTTTTTAAACTGAGGAATGTCTTTAATGATATAATGATTTGTATATAAATTCCAGCTCTCTCTTTATTGTTTTTTACAATTATTTTTTACTATGAAACCCTCTGTACATGAAGGCTTTCACATAGGAGGGTTAAGGTAACCACTCCTTAATTTTTCATGTTTATTTCTCGTCTTGATGACTACAGTACAGTAAACACACACACACACACACACACACACACACACACACACACACACACACACACACACACACACACACACACACACACACACACACACACACACACACACACACACACACACAGTCACACTCACACTCACACTCACACTCACACTCACACACATTCACATCACACTCACACTCACACTCACACTCACACTCACACTCACACTCACACTCACACTCACACACACACTTACATTCACATTCACATTCACATTCACATTCACATTCACATTCACATTCACATTCACATTCACATTCACATTCACATTCACATTCACATTCACACTCACACTCACTCACACTCACACTCACACTCACACACACACACACACACACACACACACACACACACACACACACCACACACACACACACACACACACACACACACACACACACACACACACACACACACACACACACACACACACACACACACACACACACACACATACATATATATATATGCACATGCACACACATTATATAAACTGTAAATAGCTTTCTTGTTATGAATTCTGCCTGATTATTATTTTCTCATTGGAATGACGAAATAGTAACACGTGATAAAGTTGGGGGCGTATAGGTGGTGGAATGAAAGGAGGTCTTTTTTTGCTGGTTTATTGGGGGAGGAAATGTGTGACACCATGAAAGACCCCGTGCCCCGTGTGCCGAGGGCGGAGGTTGACCTCCTCTGCCTCCTCTGTTGTGTGACTACTCTTGTTCTCCTGTCTGCTCGGTCTCTCCTGGTCTGCCTGGCAAGACGTCCTTTTATCCAGTGACTCCAGTCCTGGGCAGGTGCCTGCTTCTAAATTTTGGGGTGTCAGTATTTCCGGCCGTGACAAAGGGGGTGAGTTTGCTAGAATTGCTTGAGGGGGAGAAAGTATAAGGCTTTGGCAAACATAGCTCAGGCATGGTGGGTGCAATGCTGGGAAGTCAGGCAACACCTAGGGCCTAGGTGCAAGGCAAGCCCATCTGGTTGGCCATATTGTTGACAACACTGAAGAACTACCCTGATGCAAAATAAATTGCAAACAATACTACAAATGTAATTCTTTATATGTAAGTAGAAAAAAGCTTCAAAAACGGTGGCCAAAACTCATACTGATGCCATCTGTCTTGTTTTCACAGACATTTTTTCTACAAGTTCATAAGACACTATTGCATCTCTTTGAAGTACTTTCTGTCGCAATATTATCATCAACTGGGAATGATGCAGGATCTTAAAACTCCTTTCTCTTTATGTTGTGTTTGAAGAGCGAGTAAATTGGAAAGAAAGATGGATGTTATTAATATCTACGGATATATTTAGTTTTGATAATTACAAAGAGTTGGACATTGGCTTTTTCAATTTAATGTTTTTTGAAGTTTGAATTTGTTGCTGTTGTAAGTGACCTTTTTTTTCTTTTATGGCATGTTTCTTTTGACTTTGTCTTTCTGTGTTTAGCTCCATTAAAAACTTTTTCAATATTTTTGTAAAATAGCCTAATCTGATATTTGACTGGTGTGTTTTATGTTCGTGCAATAAGTAAGAAAAATCATTGTATATATATTTGATCATATATTTCTTCATTTACTTTTCGAAACAGTTATTTGTAGGGAAAATCATTTTTCATCTCACACAAATGTTTGTTATGACCAGATCACCTTGCAATTTACTGTTTTATAAGATTGATAGTTTTATTTTCTACATTTTACATGTAAATAATGCAAGAAAAGAAAATACCTTCCAGCATTAAGAATTCAGTTAAAATGATAGGGTTTAGGTATAGGTGTACTTTTTTTTTTTTAGTTATTTGAGATTTGGCTTTTAATGCAATGGTTGACAACAGTAAAGTGATTTTTTAACTTTGATGTTAGTTTCAGGAGGGAGAAACTTCAAGGGATTTGAGTAAAGAACCTAGTCCAGCAGATGGTTTAGAAGGAGGTCAAAATTCAGGTAAGATTTTCTTTTAAGTTTAATATATCATGACAAGAACTTTGATCTTCAAGTGATTACAACTTAAGGCAGCTTTAGGCATTTTTTTTTCAAGAAATTTTTTCAAGGATGATTTTTCTGACAAGACCCAGTTTAGGTTATTTATATGTTGATAATGAGGAAGCTTTACTGTACCTTTGTTTTTTTTATTGTTAGGATTATTTGAATCAAATTAAAAGGAGGATTTGATTTATTTTACTCGTGTATAGCTTCTGTATGTTTGACTCTGTTGTAGAGTAAAAATTTATGAAGAATTAAGGGATGACAGAGTGGCAGTAAATGATTACAACACAAATTAATTTCAGTGTGACTGTCAAGATTCAGTAAACAAAGCTCAGTTAATTACTTTAGGATGAATCAGTGTTTGTTACAGCTTTGTCTTTAGATTAAAGAAAATAAAGAATGTGTTTTGGTCTAAGAGAGTTCAAAATTCTAATTGATACAACTAAATGCATATCAAGCGGATTATTTTTTGTTATTACTATCTGAAATTATTAGTAAAGTATTGCTTTAGTTTACTGTAGTCACCAAGAGGAATCATCAAGTAGAAAAATCTCATACGGTTTTTACACAAATTATGAATATATGATAGTTAGAACAAAAAGGAAGGAGAATGTTTTTAATGTCTTAACAAAGTGAAATACATGACCTCTTTATGATATTGTGCTTTAGGTTATGTATGATTTGTATTCTTCACAATTATAGAATGGTTTAAGATCCATTTTTATAGAGTTCAATATTCATTCTGCACAAATGATTTTTTAAAACGTTTTGATATTATTTCTGTTATCCAATTTAGATTATATGTCAGACATTAGAATTGCATTTTTTCTTTGCTGACAGTTGATCTAAGCATTAAAGTTCCTATTGCAGACTCAGTGTCAGTAATGGAGAGACCTGTATCATCATTATCGCAAACTGCTTCAGTTGGTATTTATGTGATATCTAGGATTGTGTGCTCCCTCTGGAGGTTATTTAGCCATATACATTATTATATGCATATGTGTATATATTTCTGCATATATTTTACATTTTCCTTACTTTTGTCTTCTTGTAAATGAAACTTAACATCCTTTATGTTTCTAATTATTAGAAATGAATTGTTAAATTAATTAGGAAAGACCTAGAATTGATTTTTCTCAGATATATATGTTCATGCTTCCCTTCTTCCTTTACAATTATTATATCTTACTTATTTCTGTGACAGGGAGTGTGGTATTGCACTTGTAGTCATACTTTCAGTAATTGATTTGTTTCCATTATGACTTTGTAAACTTTTTTAAATTACATATTTAAGAGAAAAATGATGAAAATAAAATGCTATACAATACTGACCTTCTTGCTAGGCATTATTTTGGGAAAAAGGGATAATGGAAAAAGTAACTGGAAGCCACTTATAAGAAAACTCCTAAGCTTTGTGCTTTCTTTTTTGTGACTTTTCCAACTTCTTTTATAAACTTACTTTCCAATTTGTATATATATTTAGCTTTTATCAATGTATAAAGGAATTTCTAGTGTATATATTGATATATAATGTCTTTGCACAACTATGAATTGGAATGCTAGTGTGTTGTAATTTGAAAGGATTTATATTCATGGTGTCTAATTATGTTACTTTTCAGTTGATTTTATTGCCTCTTGTTATGCTTTTCTTAAGATTTTTTTCATGCCAAAGATTACATTTTGCTTTTTTGCTACAGTAATCTGATATCAGGTTACTTTTTTATATCTATTTCAGAAAAGGCAAACCATATCAAATGTACATTTACTTTGAGAGTTACTGTTCTTTGTAAATCTTTTATATTATATCTTTGACAAAAATGAAGTTCACTAATATCAGATTTCCTTTGTAATCTTGCTTGTACACTATGATAGATGGTCAATTTATCCTTTTGTTTGTGACAGGTAATACAGTTCATGAAGAAGATTAAGTACATTCATATTTTTTTCTTATTTTTGGAAGATGTTAACAAATATTTATGTTAGCCATTTGGTACAAATGTTTGATACTCTGTGTTATGTAGATGCAAATGTTTATGTATTGTGCTTGCTTTCAGGCAGCAGAAGAACAAGTTCCGAGGAATCTGAAAAGGGGAAGTGTGTCAACTGATAAACCACAAGAAGAAAGCCATAATTCAGGTGAGGAATTGTGAATCATATAAAGCTTTTAAGCATAATTTTTATTTTTTATTTTTTATTTCAAAGTCAGCCAAATGACATTAATAGAGATTATTCTAGAAGGGGTTGATATAGATTCTCTTGACAGCAATACATGGTGGTTATAAAGAAACTTTATTGTGGAAGTATACCAATATAGTTCAGATTTTTGGAGAGCTTTCATATACTGTAAAAAGCTGAAGTACTTTATTTTATTTTTGCTTTTCTTACGTGTACAAGGAAATATGTAATGACAGTGAAGATAAGTGATCTTGATTCAAATCCCTTTCAGGAAACTGTTATTGCAAAGTTTGACTAATTGATCTAGTTCGGTATACAGCGTATGTGATAATTCTGTACTAGGGAAAGTGCTCTTTTTCCAGGGGAGATAATGAATATTGTTTTGTTATGGTAAAAGATCCTTTAGTATACATATTCTGTGTCCATGTAATAGAGATGTCAAGCATTGCCTTGCATTATTTTCATAGTGTAGTAGTATAATGTACTTTGATAATTATTTAAAAGATTTTAATGGGCATTAGCAATTTTTTACACCAAGGGCAAGAATCATTACAGCATCAAAGCAATTACTTTTTTGCGTACTTTGCCTTTGAGAGAAAAAGAGATGAGAAATGTGTTTTCTAAGCTTTTGAATGTCTTAAAAGCTTTTTCACTCTCTTAACATAGAAGCATACTCTACATTTAGATGAATGCATTTTTATTTTATTCTGTAAAGAAATGAAAAAGCTAATAATACACATATGATGATTATTGTTGTAGTTATTTTATGCATTGATTTGTATATTTTTGGATAAGGGAGCAGTGTGAAGATTCCATTATGCATAACTGATTTACTGTTAGATAATGTGCATAGTACCAGATTCATACAGCATAAGCCACCCATCTTAGAATTTACTTTTCTCTTTTCTTAGTGACAGTTTACTAAGCTTAAAAGTTCTTGTTACAGACTCAGTATCAATAATGGAGAGGCCTGTATCAACATTGCCTCACTCTAATCCTGTCAGTATGGTAGTATTTATGTATAGAAAATAATATAGATTGTGTGCTCCATCTGGAGGTGATACATGCACATTATTATTACATATATTTATGTTTTTACTGTTCAATATATATTTGATTATTATTTTACTTTTCTGCATAGTGTATTTAATGGAGTGTGTCCTTTCAATAGGGTAATAAGTAAGCAAGTGTACCTATTTGTTTTGATTTTTTTTTCGTCATTCCTTTTGTAAATATTCTTTCCTGAATGCCTGAATATGTAGGTTTATTACAGTCGTTGACCAGCATAGTTATTGTCTTTCTGATGTCTAATGTAATGGTATCTTATAAGTGATTTTCATCTTGAGATTTCAGCGTTTATTGCACGAGCAGGATTGTATATAACATTTTTTTGAATTTGTGATACCTGTAGAGTGAAAAGAATTACATATTTTGCCAAAATGCTGATATATATATATTTGTAAATAGTTTGTATACAGTATTCTCATATATTTTATGATTATTTTTGCCACATTATGTGTGTGTGTGTGTGTGTGTGTGTGTGAGTGAGTGAGTGAGTGAGTGAGTGAGTGAGTGAGTGAGTGAGTGAGTGAGTGAGTGTGTGTGAGTGAGAGTGAGTGAGTGAGTGAGTGATGTGAGTGAGTGAGTGAGTGAGTGAGTGAGTGAGTGAGTGTGAGTGAGTGAGTGTGTGTGTGTGTGTGGTGTGTGTGTGTGTGTGTGTGTGTGTGTGTGTGGGTGCGTGCGTGCGTGCGTGCGTGAGTGCGTGAGTGCGTGAGTGCGTGAGTGCGTGAGTGCGTGATGCGTGATTGCGTGATTGCGTGATTGCGTGATTGTGATTGCGTGAGTGAGTGAGTGAGTGAGTGAGTGAGTGAGTGAGTGAGTGAGTGAGTGAGTGAGTGAGTGAGTGAGTGAGTGAGTGAGTGAGTGAGTGAGTGAGTGAGT
>NW_020870248.1:466243-468743 GCF_003789085.1 Penaeus vannamei | reverse complement strand
GGCGATTTTGTTTATGCTGAATGATTCTCACTCGCAGTGGCAGTCAAGCCAAAGGCCTGTATGAATTAATGAAATGTATTTTATTGATGTGGAAATAGCTTCATGTTTACATTTTGTCCAATATCTTATAGTTTCAATGGCTTTTCAGGCGTTTTTGTCTTCATCCCTGCCTACGCATGAATCCTCTGCTCATTTAGCTTGACTCTGCGAGCAATTTTGAGAATCATTCATGCATAAGCATAATCGCCCAATCTTCTCATCCACAGGGATATTTTGATGATTGCTCAATGAAAATATAAACATTAGAATTATTATTTTTCATCCTTTCTGAAAATTGAAAAGACCAAGATGAATAATATGTGCTTTTTTCAAACACAGAATCGCAACTTTTGTGACGCCATCAAAATCTGACGTCATGATCTCGTGTTGCTACTGATCTGTCCTTTCCCTGTTTAAATCCGCTGACAGGAGGACAGGCGTACCAACTGACTCAAAGTGAATGGTGATTGATCCAGCGCAATTTACCTGAAGTGTTCGGCCGCAAACAAAATGATATGTTATTTCGCGCGCGCGTGTGTGTGTGCGTGTTTATTCTATGTATGTATGTATGTATGTATGTATATACACATGTTCTATATCAAACATATATATATATATATATATATATATATATATATATTATATAAATGTATGTATATATATTATATATGCGTGTGTGTGTATGTGTGTATGGATAGATAGATAGATAAATACAAAAAAAGAGAAAAGAGAGATACACACACACATATATTCTATATGCATATATGTATATAATGCCATTCGATAAAGAAACAGAGAGAAAAGGAGAGCGAGGACTCTCTGGAAAAAAGCTCCTTTAATACGCAAGCTGTGTATATTGCGGTCCCTCTAATATCATAATATCATAATACGTCCTTCATAAAGCGGTGGCACTGCGAGAAAGGAGAGAGAGAGAGAGAGAGGAGAGAGAGAGAGAGAGAGAGAGAGAGAGAGAGAGAGAGAGAGAGAGAGAGAGAGAGAGAGAGAGGGGGGGGGGAGAGACAGAAAGAGAGAGAGAAAGAGTCCAAGCTCTTACAAAGGGGCAACACTACACGAGAGAGAGGGCGATTGAGAGAGAAAGAGAGGCAGAGAAGGAGAGAGAGAGGGAGGTCCAGTCGCTCATAAAGTTGTGGTACAAACGCTTTGAGATAATTTGTTCCGTCTATCCCAAAAGAGGCCATACATCTAGCGGGATATTGGTGTCTCTGGCTCTCTGGCGGGAGGGTCATGTTGTGTGCTTGTTGGTGGCAGATATCCGAGTGTGCTGGTGGTAGGGATTTTAGTGTGCGTGTGGTAAATGTCCTAGTTAAAAGTGACAGAAAAGTTAGTGTACGGGTGGCAGATATCCTGGTGTGCTGGTGGCAGATATCCTTGTCTACTGGTGGCAGATACCCGAGTGTGCTGGTGACAGATACCTGAGTGCGCTGGTGGCAGATATCCTAGTCTACTGGTGGCAGATACCCAAGTGTGCTGGTGGCAGATATCCTAGTGTGCTGGTGGCAGATATCCTGGTCTACTGGTGGCAGATACCCGAGTGTGCTGGTGGCAGATATCCTAGTGTGCTGGTGGCAGATATCCTAGTGGCGGTGGCAGAATATCCTGGTGGCAGATATCCTGTTCTACTGGTGGCAGTGAGTGTGCTGGTGGCAGATATCCTAGTGTGCTGGTGGCAGATACCCTAGTCTACTGGTGGCAGATACCCAAGTGTGCTGGTGGCAGATATCCTAGTGTGCCAGATACCTAGTGTGCTGGTGGAGATATCTAGGGGGCAGATATCCTAGTGTGCTGGTGGCAGATATCCTAGTGTGCTGGTGGCAGATATCCTAGTGTGCTGGTGGCAGATACCCGAGTGTGCTGGTGGCAGATATCCTAGTGTGCTGGTGGCAGATATCCTAGTGTGCTGGTGGCAGATATCCTAGTGTGCTGGTGGCAGATATCCTAGTGTGCTGGTGGCAAGATATCCTACTGGTGCAGATAGTGTCTGGTGGCAGATATCCTATAGTGTGCTGGTGGCAGATATCCTAGTGTGCTGGTGCAGTATTCCTAGTCTACTGGTGGCAGATACCCGAGTGTGCTGGTGGCAGATATCCTAGTGTGCTGGTGGTGGCAGATATCCTAGTCTGCTGGGTGCAGATACCCAGTGTGCTGGTGGCAGATATCCTAGGTCTAGTGGCAGATATCCTAGTCTACTGGTGGCAGATATGTGCCAGATCCCTACCCCTGGTGGCAGATATCCTAGTCTACTGGTAGTAGATACCCGAGTTTACTGGTGGCAGATATCCTAGTCTACTGGTGGCAGATACCCGAATGTGCTGGTGGCAGATAACTGGTGTATCCTAGTGTGCTGGTGGCAGATATCCTAGTGTGCTGGTGGCAGATACCCGAGTGTGCTGGTGGCAGATATCCTGGTGGCAGATACCCGAGTTTGCTGGTGGCAGATACC
>NW_020870248.1:453743-456243 GCF_003789085.1 Penaeus vannamei | reverse complement strand
CGACAGTCAGTAATTTTAGGTGCCTTTAGCACATATTCTTTTACTTTTGTATTTTTCTTAGATTACTTTTTAGTAAGTATTTTACCATATGGTTAGGCTGAACGTCAGAAAGTGGTATTCACACTGGAACACCCCTATTAATGATTCAGTTTCCCCCCACGTTACCACTAAAGGGGATTGAATTGACAAGGGTTAAACAGGTCTATTTGCGCCTGTATCCCCCGCCAGCATCAAGGGAGGTCAGAATTCAAAAAGAGTGACTTGATGAACTGGGACGGGACCCCTGGGTTAGACGGATCACACTACAACAGTGGGTTTTGGTGGCTTTTGCGGTGAGATGTTCCAGTGAATGAGTTAACGCTCTTGATTAATCACTTTCTGGTGTTGAGACGTCCAGCATTATTTTTTTTATGTCATGCATGCTTTTAAGTAGTCGTTGGTGAGCCACTTCTTTTACTTTTGGTGTTTGTGTTTTATGTTTTGCTGTTTTTACCTCTCTACAGGTTTTCAGGTTATTTAGTTTTTACTTTTGGTAGTTTTTAGAGCTTGGCCTTTTTCTTTCAGCTTTTACCTTCTCTTTCAGAGTTATATTCTTTTATTGCTAATCGCCAGCTCGCCTAGTTAGTTTTACTGTGGCTCACTTAGTTTAGGATGTTTTCATTTATTTTCTATTAACCCTTTTATTCCCAGCCAGTTCACTTTGGTGGTGCAGTGTCTTGTGCTTTGTGCAGCAGTGTCTTGTGCTTTGTGCTGCAGCAGTGTCTTGTGCTTTGTGCAGCAGTGTTTTGTGCTTTGTGCAGCAGTATCTTGTGCTTTGTGCAGCGTCTTTGCTTTGTGCAGTGTCTTTGCTTTGTGCAGCAGTTTACGCTTATGAATTTCTTTGTGATCCTGTGGGTTGTCAGTTGTGTGTTGGTTTTGTTTGCCGCCAGCAGTAGTTTGTATTTGTACGTAAAGAGTTTCAAGTATTTGGTTGCTGCGTTCCTGGCATGCCGAACAGCAGGGAGAGGCAGGAGCGATACCAGCGACTCCAGCAGCGTCGAAACATCCGGATGAGTAGCCAGCCGACATCCCGTGAAGTCTCCCCAACACCACGCCGCATACCAGGTGGTTCTAACCCGGATGTACGTGAGGCTGTCCAGATGATGGTCACAGAAGTAACCATGTTTGACCAGATCATGGAGAAGATCAACTCTCTAGTTGTAGAAGTACGGGAGTACAAGGAGCAGAATGATGCCCGACTACAGCGCCATGAAGAGGCCCTTGAACATCGCATGTAGGAAGGCACTCTAGACCAAGAACAGCAAGTAGACAGTAACCTCCATTAGCCACAGGAGAGAGAACTAAACCAGGAGGATCCAGTTCAGCAACTCCGTCGCCAGTTGGAGGAACGCAACAAGGAGCTGGAGGAGACCCGCCTTCAACTACTGCGGATGAACGCTGCGCCTGTGCCTGTGGTACATACCCGAAAACAGGAAATTCAGGAGCTCCGCCGCCACCTAGAGAAACGGAACAGGGAGCTGACTGAGGCCCGCCAACGACTACAGGGGTTAGGTGTTGCACCAGCACCCATGGAATGTGCCCAAGACCGAGAGATTCAAGAGCTTCGTCGTCAACTTCAGCAGCGGGACCAGGAGCTAGCAGAGGTCTGCCGTCTCGCCCCCTCAGTACAACATACCATGACTAGGTGTCAAGACCACCATCAGAAGCCCCCTATCATTAATGGAAGCCGCTCTCCTCCTCAGCCTCTTCCTCGGAGCCGCCCCCACACTCCAATACCAGAGCAGCAGCTGTATCCTGAATGTCGACACATGTATGACCCACAAACATCCCTGCCCCAGCAGTTCCAGCCTAGATCTTCGCCTCAGTATCCCCAGTCAGCACATCCTTCGTCTCAGTTGTCTGGCACACCATCTTCCTATGTGTTCACGAAGGAAACTGTCCCGCACTTAAAGGGGGATACTTCTGCCTCACAGCCGCTCAAAAAGAACCAAGCAATAGAGAGTTGGATTTGGACAATTGAGAACATCGTGAAGCCAGCCACATCAGAGACGTTCATTCAGGTAGCACGGGCAAACTGCAGAAGTCCAGCCAAGCTAATTATTAATTCCCCTCTCTTCGACTCAGTCACAGAATGGGACACATTCAAGGCAGCTCTCTTTAGTAAGTTCCGAGGTACCTACACATCCTCGGACTTCTACAAGGTTCTATACGACATCCGGATGACACCAAGCCAGGCACCAATGGACTTTTTTTTGCAGTTGGAAGGGCACGTCTACCAGGGATACAGGGATCACTGTGCGGCCATTGGTGATCCATCCGAACTAGTGAAGAGGGTCTTCCTGAGTGGCATCCCCGCATGGCTCCAAGACTTCCTCTCTGATAAAGAAGATAGTAGCCCAACCCAGATAGCCGAAACAGCACAGCGCATCTGGAATTCCCGCAATGGCATAAGGCATAGTGATCACCAGCAGAGGAAAATCCCTTCCATCCTAATCGCCCT
>NW_020870248.1:441243-443743 GCF_003789085.1 Penaeus vannamei | reverse complement strand
TGTTGTGTTGTTGTGTGTTGTGTGTTGAATGTGTAATGTGTATCATTCTCATCATTTCTCTCTCTCTCACGCTTTCTTTTTTTCTTCTCTCACATTCCCTCTGTTTTTCTCTCTTAACTTCTTTCTCTTTATTTCTCTCTCATTCCCTTTATATATCTCCATCACTTTCTCTCTCTCTTTCACTCTCTTACTCCCTTCCACTCCCTTCCCTTTCTCTCTTCCGCTCCGTCGCATCCACTCTTTCTCTCCCTCTCCCTGACTCATTCGTTCTCTCTTTCTCTGTATCTATCTGTCTATCTGTTGGGAAGTGTGTGTTTGTGTGTTTTTCTCTCTCTTGCTCGCTCTCTTGCTAATCTATGCTGTATGTGCCATGAACGCATCTGTCAGTCATAATATAGCAACTATTGTTATTATGTTGCAGAACATGAAAACACTTCAAACACTTCTAATATATAAATATCAGTTTGGATATGTTCTTACAATAAAGTGTCGGCGATACATGTATTGGTACCGGTATCGCTTTACCTGTCATCGAAAAATCGATGTATCGAAATCGCATTAGACAATTTTCAAGTATTGATTTATCTTAATATGTGTATCGATGTCCACCACTGTATATACATAGAGAGAGATGCATGAAACAACCTGTTAATGGAACTGGCGCCAACGAGGGAGAATGGCCTCATCCATCTCCTCATCTGTGGCTTCCAGCCACAGGGGTCCCTCATGACGAGCCGCCAGGCGGGTCCACGGTTTATCTCTTAGCTCCTCACGACAGGTATGACCGAGCTGAACAAGCCACGATTTTCTAGGTTCTCCCATAGGCCTCCTCCAAGCAGAATTGTCTCTTGGAAAGACAACCTGGTGGGCTGGGATATCTGCAGGGAAACGAGTTATGTGCCTGTATATCCAGAGTTGGCGGTCACGGACCATGCAAGTAACAGGTCCCATGACAGTATCACGGTATGGCTCTCAGCTAGACACATAGTTCTGCCTGTACCCCCATGATCCGGTGTAGGGTCAAAAGACATCGAGACGCAACCTTAAGGCACTAAACAGTATCTAGGTTTTGCTTCCATAGAGTAAGTCTGACGGTATCAAGACGTTAAAGACACGTAACGTGGCTCCTGCTTCCTGACCAAACCGTTTATTGCACTACCAGGGTATGTAAAGCTCTCTCTGACTTCCAACATCCTTACCACTAACATGTATCGATTGAACAGGTTTCCCTAACAGGCCCAAAAATCCTGGATCTTGGTATTTGTCCAGCTGATCTCTAGGCCCAGGGGCTTCGCCTCATTGCTGAGGCGGAGCCTCCAACAGAGATTCTAGAGAATGATAGGACAACTGCATCGTTGGCAAAGTCGAGGTCCATGTCCTTGATATTGCCCAGTGTTGCTCCACCTTGGGTAGTAGCTCTGCCCATCATCCAGTCATGCAAGTTGAAAAGTGTTGGTGCAGGGACACAGCCTTGCCTCACTCCCGAGTTAACAGGAAAGAAACTCGGTAGGCCCCCATCACACTTTAAAGCACTGAGTATAGCAAGAAAACAGCTGCTGTTACAACTGCACAGGGGGTTTGTTCGTATGCCGTTTTCCTCTATGAAACAGCAAATAAATGATAAAATATCCTGATCATTTTTCCACAAAATATCTGTTGATTAGGGGATACCTTATGTGAAGGTGCGACTGCTGTGCGACGGAATATAGGATTATTATTTGAGAGTTCTCATTTTAAAAATGCGTTACCATGCAATATTAATATTACGAACTAATTTGCAATAGCGGGCATTTTAAGTAAACAATATATTACATACGATATTCAAAATGACACTGCTCATCTTCAAGGTTGGAGGGCCCTTAATTCTAACTAATGATTTCACCATCACATCACCAATTGTGTGTGCGCGCGTGTGTAGTGTTTGTGTAAGTGTGTGTACAATGTACACGAAAAAACACAAACAAAATATATATGTACACAAACATCCACACAAACACAATCTCTCTCTTCATCCTCTCTTCTCCTCTCTCATGTATACACACACACACACACACACACACACACATAATAATATAAAATATAATATATATATAAATATAATAAATAATATAATACATATAATATATAATATAATATATATATATATTATATAATAATACATATATATATCATATATATAATATATATATATATATATATTATATATATAATATATATTATATATATATATATATATATATATAATATAATAATATAATATATATATATAATATATATATATATATATTTTTAAATATATATATATAATAAATATAATAATATAATATAATATATATAATATATATATATATACATATTAATACATAAATATATACATATATATAAATATATAATATATAATATAATATATTTAATATAATAGATATATATATATAGTATAATATATATATAAAATTATAAAATATATATATATATATATATAGCATAATAATATATATAA
>NW_020870248.1:426659-431659 GCF_003789085.1 Penaeus vannamei | reverse complement strand
TATATTTATATTATATATATGTATATATATACAATATATATATAAGAATATATATATATATTGTCAGGGTTCGTTTGTAGGGTATGATCAGATCGGCCAGGTTAACAGTGAAACACCAGAAGAAACATAAGGGAGGAATATATTGAAAGGCACTATTACGCTATATACATCACACAGAGGAGGCAGGGGAATAGCAGGCACATGAGAAGTGGAGCAGGCGAGGTCACATAGCGTAAGAGGTCATCACTAACACATCACAGAAGCACTGATGAGTCTTTCCAGGAGAACTGACGAATTGCCGAAAATCGTGCATTTTATGCAAAATCGTCGGTGTATAGGTGCAACACCCTCATTCCTCACAATTCGAAGTGACCAATCAGGGTTGACCTCAGCCCACCTAAGCCCGCCTCTCCCGCTCAGATAAATATCGCCGAAGGTCCTGAGCGACGAAACTTACAACCGCAGTGTAGCGGCTCAGGAAACCGACAGCGACTGATCAAGGTGATCTCGCAGTTGTGACATATATATACATATATATATATATATATATATATATATATATATATATATATATATATATATATATATATATAGGTCCTCTCCCCTGTGGAGTACAGAGAGAGATCACCCAATTATTGTCACCCACTTGGCGTGATCCTCCTGAGCAACAGCCATCAGACTTTGAGCTTGACTGATACTTTTTTGACAACAGACTACATAGAGAGCTCCACCAATTTATCGTGGTTTGCCGCAACAATTGGCCAGGCCTTCTCTTGTAGTAAGTGCCCCATTACCGCTCCCTTGGAGAGCGAGGTTACAAACCTGGACTGGACCCTCTGGTCCTGGACATAGTTTGTGGCCACGCACCAAGGGCGACTTTTCAGTGCCTAACTCTTGCCTTCTCCTTCTGACTTCCTGGTGCAGCCTGGGCCTGCGGGAAACGCCGATTTCCAACATTCGCCTGGGCTGCGGTGACGTGATCACACCCCCCTTGTAGCAGGATTGGGGTGCACAGCGTTTACCACACCAAAACTCCGAGTTCAGCCCACCCAGGGGGATCTCCTGTCCTGTGGTGCTGAAGGGTCGAGTGTAGGAAACAGAGCTTTTTTGAGGCCCTTCATAAGACCTCACCCTGAGAGCAGGTATAAGGATAGTCCCCGAAAGGGGACCAATCTGTTTTATACTCTCTCCATGACCACAAAATGAATCAAACAATGGCAGTCACCCTGGAGCCTTTCAAGGTTGCAGGAGGGCGAAAGAAAAACCAAAAGCAGGCCGAACATGTCCGGCCTGCAGAACCGAGCAAGGACAAGACAGAAATATCAACCACAAAGTCTGTCCATGCACACCAGACTGAGAGAAATCTGAACTCTCCTCAGAATTCCCTCAGTCAAGAAGGGGCTCTAGCTGAACCAGCCAAACCAGCTGCCCCCACTTCTAGAGTGGGGGCAGCTGGTTTAACCCCTGCAAAGGGGAGGCGTGAAGTGACGAAGGGTAGAAACTGACTCTGAAGAAGAGGCAGAGCACACCCCAAGTCGACTAATGCGGTATAAGGTACCAAAAAAAAACTTCGACTTCGACAATGCATACCAACTGGTTAGGGCATTGGAGAAGGAAAGGAATGTCAGACTTTCAATCTGAACCTGTAGAGATGAGGGCATGGTCATTGTCACCAAAGACAAAGCCACCCAGAACTTCCTGCAGGAAATCAAAGTGCTAAAATACAGGAGAAAAGTGTGTATCTCACCACTGACCTCCCAAGAGAAAAAGACCAAAATGGTGCTACTTGGTTTCCCACTAGGGTTCGACATGGAGGTGATCACATCTCTCCCTCAAGTGGTGGAGGTTTCCCGCATGACCAAAGGGAAGTCTCCAACCAGGCAAGTCCTGGTTATCCTCAAGGGAGCCCCAATCACCACCCTTGATCTGGGTAACTGGGGCTCATACAAGCTCAGGACATATGTGCCAGAGCCCTTGAGGTGCTTCACGTGCCAGAAATTTGGGCATCACCAGGCCAACTGCAAGGCCAAAGCCAAATGTGGTGTATGCAGCGAGGCACACGAAACAGAAGTGTGTATCAAGGCACACACAGATGGCCAGAAGGACACAGCAGCCAAGTGTCCAAACTGTGCCAAGAAACATCATGCTTGGAGCCTCACCCTGAGAGCAGGTATAAGGATAGTCCCCGAAAGGGGACCAATCTGTTTTATACTCTCTCCATGACCACAAAATGAATCAAACAATGGCAGTCACCCTGGAGCCTTTCAAGGTTGCAGGAGGGCGAAAGAAAAACCAAAAGCAGGCCGAACATGTCCGGCCTGCAGAACCGAGCAAGGACAAGACAGAAATATCAACCACAAAGTCTGTCCATGCACACCAGACTGAGAGAAATCTGAACTCTCCTCAGAATTCCCTCAGTCAAGAAGGGGCTCTAGCTGAACCAGCCAAACCAGCTGCCCCCACTTCTAGAGTGGGGGCAGCTGGTTAAACCCCTGCAAAGGGGAGGCGTGAAGTGACGAAGGGTAGAAACTGACTCTGAAGAAGAGGCAGAGCACACCCCAAGTCGACTAATGCGGTATAAGGTACCAAAAAAAAACTTCGACTTCGACAATGCATACCAACTGGTTAGGGCATTGGAGAAGGAAAGGAATGTCAGACTTTCAATCTGAACCTGTAGAGATGAGGGCATGGTCATTGTCACCAAAGACAAAGCCACCCAGAACTTCCTGCAGGAAATCAAAGTGCTAAAATACAGGAGAAAGGTGTGTATCTCACCACTGACCTCCCAAGAGAAAAAGACCAAAATGGTGCTACTTGGTTTCCCACTAGGGTTCGACATGGAGGTGATCACATCTCTCCCACAAGTGGTGGAGGTTTCCCGCATGACCAAAGGGAAGTCTCCAACCAGGCAAGTCCTGGTTATCCTCAAGGGAGCCCCAATCACCACCCTTGATCTGGGTAACTGGGGCTCATACAAGCTCAGGACATATGTGCCAGAGCCCTTGAGGTGCTTCACGTGCCAGAAATTTGGGCATCACCAGGCCAACTGCAAGGCCAAAGCCAAATGTGGTGTATGCAGCGAGGCACACGAAACAGAAGTGTGTATCCAGGCACACACAGATGGCCAGAAGGACACAGCAGCCAAGTGTCCAAACTGTGCCAAGAAACATCATGCTTGGAGCCTGGCTTGCTCTGTCAGGAAACAGGCAGTTATTAAAAAGCAGGAACTAGCCAAAAAGCGTCCTGACTTTGTCCCTGCGCTAGAAGCCTCCAAATTGAAAACGAGCAGCACTCCCCTCCCTAAATCCTCAGATGGCAGGCTAGCTTCGGGAGAAGCATTACGTGAAACCCCAGCTAGTCTGTCAGGACAGGCTGAAATTGTGCAGCAGAAGCCCCCACTCCAGGCCGAGTCTGTGCAGCCAAAGTCTGGTCCCTTGACTCGAGGTGGCACTTCCAACCAAGGCCCTACACCTCTTGGTAGACCCTTAACCGGAGTGTCTCACTTAGAGGAAGTTGTACAATCCTCAATCAACGAGGATCTATATTTATCTGATGCCACCAGCACTGGGGCATCTGAAGCTGAAGTAAGTGACTGAGTAACCATCATTGCACACAATCTAAGCATTCTGCAGTGGAATATCTGTAGCTATAAAAGCAAGAACTCCTTTCTCCAGTCAATAGTGCGAGCAAGGAGCATTGACGTCGTCATGCTCCAGGAGACATTAACTATGGGATCTGTGTGCTTCTCAGGATATCATGCCTTCACCACTCCAAACCTGGATGGTGCTAGAGGCCTGATGACCCTGGTAAAAGAAGCAATCCTGTGCTCCTTAATAGCCAACCCGCCGCACTGTGGAGATGGTGTTGAATCTCTTGCTGTTGAGATTCAGCTACCTGGGGTCCCTATAAAAATATATATTTATAGCAAACCACTGTGTGAGAGCTTAGATCTAAACCAGGTCTGCGCTACTACAGCACAAGACCGAGTGATCATAGGGGGAGACTTCAATGCACACATAGCCATGCTGAATCCCCGCAAAAGGCCGAACGCGGCAGGCATTCACATAGCAGAAGTGCTTGAGACGCTCCCTGAGATCGCTCTTCTCAACACCAAAGAACCAACGCATGTGAAGGGAGGGGTCCTAGACCTCACCTTTGCCACTGCAACAATGGTGGAGAAAATTCGGTGGTGTGTCGATGATACGGTTACTAGTGATCACTACGGCATAGTCACCACACTAATGGATGCAGGTCCAGCCCAAAGACCACATCACATTCCTAAATGGAAAACAGACAAGGCCAACTGGTTTGCCTTCCAGGAAGGCTTGGCTTGATGTCTGAAAGACAATGAACACAACAATAATGAAAATGTGGATGTGCTAGAGGCAAGGCTAATCCAGGCCATAAACCAGGCAGCCTCACAAACCATTCCCAAAACTCGCCCATGGTCCAGAACTCCCAAAGACGCCTGGTACTATAATGATGAGATCAAAGAGGTCAACCACAGAGTTACTATGTGCGGAAAAAACTTCCGACGGCAAAGATCTCCTGACAATCTGGCCCTGTTGAGGGAAGCTGTCGTGGATGCCAAGGAAACTGCCAACAGAGTAAGCCAGGAAAAATGGCTGGAATGGTGCCAAACTTTTGGACACCAGACCAGCCTTACAGAGTTGTGGAAACGGGTCAGGCAAGTGACAAGCCGCCAAGCCCCGAAATGCACTCATCATGACCCACAATCAGAGGCTAACAGATTGGTGCTTGAGTTCTCAGCCAGAACCAGCACCAACAATCTGCCTCCAATGATGAGAGAAAAACAACAAAACTTAAATCCAGAAAGACTTGCTCTCATAAGAGACAAGGCACTCGAAGCTGATGAAACGGATGCCTTGTTCTCTCTTAGGGAACTAAGAAAATCATACAAAACCAGTTCTGGGTCAGCACCGGGATCTGATGGGATCTCCCACTCCATCATTTCGCATTTACGCCTTGCAGGAGAACTT
>NW_020870248.1:409159-421659 GCF_003789085.1 Penaeus vannamei | reverse complement strand
ACTGTCTATCTTACGTTTTTCATAGAAGTTTATACTATTAAGCTGATCGAAAATGTGACGTAAGTCAGCGCCCCAGCTTAGTTTCCTGTCGTATTCAACCTCAAATATTTTACGAGGGAGCCTGTCGGAACTTAGTTGAGTGAGATGGTCCCACAGGCGCATCATTTCTACCTTTCGTCGGATCTCCGGTGGCGTGAAACCCATTTCTAAGTGAAGAGCCGCCTGGGGGCAGTGTTTATGAACTCCCAGGTAAAATCTGAGCGCTCAGTTGTGTACTTCCTCTATATTTGGGCATGAGCCCTAACCCCAGACTCCCGCTCCGCAATCAGATACTTTGGTGATGCAAAGATCGTAACATTTTCTGAACGTTTTGAACCCCATGCCGTTGTCAGTGTAAAATTTTGCAAGGAGTGATCCTAGAGCAATTCAAAATCAAATTTCGTCTTGTTGGTGGCCCATATCGGTACCCATTCACTCTGAAGCGACATGTAGTGTTATGATAGTAGGATTTGATGCCCCAATATAATTTCCCAACGCTCATCAAGCTGACAAAAAGGCGGTGCCTATCTACCCTGTCAAAAGCCTTCTGGAAATCAATAAAGCAACAAAATGAATTTCTTCCCTTCTTTAAGTTGTTTTTCAAGACGGTTGTCAGGGTAGAAATGTGCTCTATGGTGCTACGTCCTTTTCTGAAACCATTTTGTTCTTCAATAAGAATATCATTGATTTCAAGATACGTTTTCAGTCTGCTATTTAAGACAGCTGAATAAAGCTTCCCGGCGCAGGAGAGCAGTAATTCAGTGGTACTCTTTGATCTCTGTCTGTCCCTTCCCAAAAGTTGACGGACAAATGCCTTTTTCAAATATTTATTTTGGGAGTGGGTTTATATCGCTATTCACTGCTTTTCTATATTTAGAAATCCTTATTACTTGTTATTATTGTTAACTTCTTCGAAATCTATCTTTCCAACTTTCTCAATCGAGTGTAAGTGGTGATTTGTTTCTAATTCGACAAGCGCTGTCTTAATGTTATTGTGAAATTCGCAGTCAAAATAGTCAGTATTAAGACAAGCACTGTCTTAACATTATTGTGAAACTCGCAGTCATAATAGTCAGTATTAAGACAAGCCCTGTCTTAATATCATTGTGAAATTCGCAGTCAAAATAGTCAGTTGCATTTATAGTAGGAGTATAGAAATATAGTTTTTCAAAATCACTTTTCCATTTCCAGTCTCATTATACAGTTCCACTGGAATATTACAATGGATTTTAGGTTTCAATTTATTTATTTATTCCCAAAACTGATTTGGATTAGCACTATTTAAATTATCTAGATTGACTAGCCATTTTCTAAAATAACGTCGCTTTCTGAAACCTTTTATGAAATAATGAGTGCCTGCTTATAAAGTTATTCGTATGATTTACTATTTCCCAACGGTAGCAGTCTTCACGTTTCGCTTTCACAAAAGACCTCATTTTTTCTCGCCAGTTTCCGTAAGTCTTCCAGGGCTTCGTTTTTCTCCGGCATATCTCATTTTCTTTCAGGGGCAACTGAACAGGTTTCATAAATTTGTCCATAAAGTTACCATACGTTTTCAAACAGTTTCATAATTATTGTGTAAGGTGGTCCTGGATGCACACATCACCTCTGTGCTCTCCCGCTCTGACTGCCGTGTTGGAGGATTGTCTCGCATGTCTCACCTCGGTTTTGGGCTGTTTTTTCTCGTTTTTATTGACTTTTATTGTTTTATTTTAGTTCCCCCTTTTTATTGTATGTTTTCTCTCAACATTTTTATTTATGATTTGACAACGAAACATTTTAATTACCCTTTTATCATCAGCTTTTATTCATTTTAGTTTTTTTTTAACATTCAGTAAAATTTTTAGGTCTCGTTTTTACTTAGTTTTCATTTTAAGTTGTAGGGAAAGCATTTTTACGTACAGTGTTTATTTGTTCTTTTTAGCTATCGCTTTTCTTTTTCTTATGATTTCTATTTTATACATTTAGTTTTATTTTTGTTCGTTTTTATACACAGTTTTAGCTTATTTATTACGAGAATATAATTTGTGTAAATGTTTGGCCTCTGACGTCACCGGGGCATTGGAAAAGGAAGAATAAACAGTACGAGTCGAGACGTCAGCGAGTGTGTTTCGCTATCCTCCGAAGCTTTAAACCGGCAGTGTCTCCATATTTATAAAACTGAGCACAGAGACGATCACGGAAGATAATAAGTTAAGTACTGAGATCCTAATATTCTTGCATAGGAGCTGGACGTGATCTTAAGAATATTTTTATTGAATAATTAGAACATCCTTTTATTTATTTATTTATTTTTAAATGTTTTTTTTTTCTCTTTGTTTTATTTGTAATTTTTAACTTTTCAAAGTAGGAAGTCTGAGTGATCTTTTAGTTTTAGTTTTCCTGTTTCGGTGTCACCAGACTCGGGTTTTATACTGTCGTTTTTTTTTTTTTTCTTTTAGGTTTTAAATAAAGCCTTCAGTTCTGACGCCAGACTTGCTGGTTTTGTCTTTGTTTTATGGTCAGGCCTTCAGCCAGGCTCTCCACTCTGGAAGTCTTTTCTTTTAGTTTTTGCATACGACAGTTAGTAATTTTAGGTGCCTTTAGCACCTAAATTTAAATTTTCTTAGATTACTTTTTAGTATGTATTTTATCATATGGTTAGGCTGAACGTCAGAGAGTGGTATTCACATTGGAACACCCCTATTCATGATTCAGTCTCCCCCCACGCTACCACTTAAGGGGATTGAATTGACAGGGGTTAACCAGGTCTATTTGCGCCTGTATCCCCCGCCAGCATCAAGGGAGGGCAGAATTCTAAGAGTTCCTTGGTGAACTGGGACGGGACCTCTCGGTTAGACGGATCACACTACAATTGTCTATTTGACCTTGGCTAAATTCTAAGTATTCAGCATCTCTTATGAGATCTGTTACCTTATTAATAAATGAATCGTCTTGCAAGAGCTCAACAGGTACCTCTCTGCATCGATATTTCCTGGTAGTTTTGTAGTGAGCTGCCGCTCTTACTGCCTCTTCAGACGACCCACACCCGTTCAGCATCACCGGACCCCCCCCCCCCTAAAACGCCCCCGAGAGATAAAACGAAATTTGGACCGGAGCGTGAGGATCCCGATGGAGGCACCGACGGAGGCGCTGCAGAAGGGTGTACGTGCCGGAGGCGCTGCAGGAGGACGATGGCGACGCCCTGGGTAATTTTTACATTTCCAAATTACGAGTAGAGATGGCCAATTGATGCGAGGTGACGACGCCCTGATGTCTCGTTCGGGGCCTGCGAAGGATGATGTCGGGAGGTCGCCCTCGTAAAATACGTACTTGGCAAGATGGCGCCCAAGATGTCGACGGACAAGGATGAGGGAAAATTGTCAACGGGTATTTGGCGCCAAATATATGATAAAACAATATATGTTCCTCTCTTTTTATGTTCATGATGTTTTATGTGTATTTTTCTGAAATGAACCTTTTATTTTTCATTTAACACGGCAATCTTTTAGTAAATTCGCATTTTTAAGTATTCATTCGATGAGGCATATGACTCTTAACAATGAAATGAGTCTTGATGCGCGAACATCTCCTGGCGCACGACCTTGTTCGCATAAATAAGGTGGGGTCAACCACCTGAGTTCTTGAGAATTGAATACTAAATGAATAAGAATCATGAATTTAAGTGATCTAGGAAATGTTAACGGACTTATTTCAATGGCTTGACTTAAAAGATAACTTTTAAATAAATAGCTTCCTTTGATGAATTGATATAATTGATAAAGCGTAACGTAATTTTCTAATCTATTGAATTTATTTTAACTTTGTTTTAATTAGTCATGAATTTCATTTACTTTGATGATTTTAACTTTACGTTTTATCAGTTACATGCATTTTGAGTTTATTATCTATTTTGTCTTTGATATATGCTTTGGACGAAACTTTTGTAAATGAAATACGCTACCAGTATCG
The DNA here is from genome assembly GCF_003789085.1 of Penaeus vannamei. Classification (NCBI taxonomy): domain Eukaryota; kingdom Metazoa; phylum Arthropoda; class Malacostraca; order Decapoda; family Penaeidae; genus Penaeus; species Penaeus vannamei. Next base: position 417,669 of record NW_020870248.1, on the reverse strand, counting down.
ACATCACACCACGAGACAATGATAATTACTCTGTGCCGAAACAGGAGGCCGGAGGCTTAGGTCTCATTGGCTCCTACGGCCCCGCAAACTGGTGGAAAGGCCATGATAACCCCTACAGTTTCTCTGTTTAAAGGGAAATCATTTGAAGTGACATTATTATTAATCTTACTATCTGACGAATTATGAAAGTCAGAGATGTCAACTTTTGCAGACACGACTGCATGTCCACCTAAATGGCCAGTTGACGGCACGGATCCTACCAAATCCGCTTCCTCCAGGAAATCGATAAAAGGGGTAACATAACATTCTTTAAAATATTCAATGCCTGTGCAATTGCGAGTGCAGTAGTCTACGACTGAGGTCCCTCCCTTGTTAGCAACAGTTACATTGGTCCAGTCGTCTAGATGTGAACTTACCATGCCGTTGACAACACATTCACCTGCATTGCTCAGGTATGATATAAAATGTTTCCCATGCACGTTAGTCACCTTGTCGATGACTTTCCTCTCCCCTATCTGCGCGGAGCCACTGGCTGTGTTGTCAAACCTAATCTCTGCATCGCCGTAGACGATGAAGAGATTAGGTTCACAAGTGTAAACGGTGCTGAGCAAATTACTGAAAAATTCATCTGGATTCTTGCCGTAGGGGAAGTTTGCCGGTGGTAGATAAACAGCTCGAAGTAGAATTTGAGATTTTGAAGATTTGTGTTCAGAAAGTAAAGCCTTCGTTCTGTTTATCTTTTTAAAATGTCAACACTAATCATAAAACCAATTGATAATAGAATGGCAATACCGCCTGATCCAATTTTTACACGGTCTGATGTTGGATTTCTATTGTTTCTAAAGAATGTATCCTGCAACATTTATAACCTGATCTTTTTTTAATTTAGTTTCCATGATAACGAAGATGCCTGACTTGTAATAGCGTGCTAGTTTTAAGTTTACCTCTAAATTGTGTCCATGCCATCCACATGGATTAAAACAAGAGACAGATATTTCCGCGCCTGGGCATTCAAAGTCCTATTCAGCAGTCTGTCCTCGCCCTCGCTCGCCTCCTCTGCGTCTGCGTCCACGATGCTGCTCCCGGGGTGGATCTCATCCTCAGGATGGATTTTCTCCAGGCGAGCTGCCATCTCCTCCAGAACAGCGACACGGTCAAGGAGAGGGCCTATGATCTTATTGACGTCAATCATCGATATCATGAAATCGAGAACTTCATTCATTGCTTTGCTATCAAGTTGTCCAGCTTCATTGCTAGCTTTCATCTCCTTTAGCCGTGTGAAGATACCATCGTGGGGTTGGCTGTTCGCTACGCTCGGGCTAGGGGAGGGGGGGGTTTGGCTGCGGAGGGTTGTCCTCTCTCGTTTCCGCCAGATTTGCTCTTCCCCTGTTTCTGCATAATCTACAGACAGCGCCTTCTACTCCGCTCTTTTTAATATTCTGCAGTGAGAGCAGATGCCTCCTGCCATTGGTATATTCTTGAATTTCGTTATAGAATATGTATAATTTGAGTGGCAGATGGTTAGTGATGAATTTGTTTAGTGTGGTTTTGCTTCTTAATCCTGCCAGCTGTTTGTTTTGAACTTATCTACGTCATTAGTTTGTGGTGTAGTAGTTACATCACGTTCTTACTGCGCATGCGCAAACGAATATTTTTTTTCGAGGGGGTGGGGTTTAGGGTAAAGCCCAATCTTTTTCAACGGAGTCCATACACTATTTTATTGCTGATAGTAGCTGTATAATCAGCGAGTCTTACTTTGGCATTTAGGAGCTTTCTGCATATCAAGTCAAAGTCAAAGTCAAAACACTTTATTCCATTAATTACAATGATTATTATTTACATGAATACATTCATATGTACAATTGATTATTTAATAGGTATTCTTTTAATATCGTTTTGCAAGTACAAAAGCTATAAATGACTCTTATATTAACTGGTAACATGTTCCATAACTTGGGTCCATGTATTTCATTTGTCGTGCCCCTGTATCAGTACTTGATCTCTTAACATTTAGAGAATTTACTTGGCGTGTCACGACACCTGATGTGGTCCCTACAGTTTGCAAGGGCATTAACCATTGCGGATAATTCCCAGGAATGAGCTTGTAGATGAATACATGTGTCATAACTGCATTTAGGTTGGACTTTTAACCATTTTAATTTTTGGATATGCAGGCTGATGTGATCAAGTTTACTGATATTACCTAATGCAACTCTTGCAGCAAAGTTTTGTCATTTTTTTCCTTTTTACATTAGGGTTTTGTTAGTCGAACCCCAAATATTTGAACAATAGTTAATAATGCTTAGAACTAGAGTTTGCACAACCATGATTCTAGTTTCAGTAGCGTTTTGATTTTTTATGTGATTAAGATATACAAGGTGCCCACTACTTTCCTGTGTATCTAGTTAACGTGTTGTTCGAATGTCATGAATCTGTCTAAGTTTACTCCCAGAACACTGAAGTGTTCGGCCTGATAGAGCAGCCTTCAAATTCTATGGTCATGTCATTGGGAATTTTAGCTACATTCTGCCGGCTACCTATGAATATACTTTGAGTTTTATGTGGATTTAGTTTAAGGCCATTAGTGCCAAAATATAATTTTGCTTGTGTAAAGGTAATTTTGAGTGTTATTAATGTATTCAAGTTGTTTACAGAGTCACTATGAAGAAACTGTGAATCATCGGCGTACTGCATTAGAAGGCAGTTACGAGCAATTGTTGATAAATCATTTATGAAAATTGTAAATAGGATCAGACCTAAAATGGATCCTTGCGGAACACCAAAAGGTACTTGTTGTTTTGATGACATACAATCATTGATTCTTACCGACTGGGTCCTTGTATCAAAATAACTTTTAAACTAAAAGGTATCAATTTTATGAATTACTAAATTGTTAAGGAGAACTTCATGGTTGACACTATCAAAAGCCTTAGAAAGGTCGCATAATGTGAGCAAATTTACTTGATTATTGTCCATGTTATAAATCTCATCAGTAATTTGTAGTAAAGCTGTTTCAGTAAATAACTTATTTCTGAAACATGTTGCATTTTAGATAAGTTATTGGCCTCCAGGAAACTCGTTAATTGATTTGCTACATTTTTTTCAAGAACTTTAGATAATATAGGGAGTATAGTAATAAGGTGATAATTATTCACATCGTCTATATCCCGACTTGAAAATTGGTGTTACTATACCATGTCTCCAAAGCGACGGAAAGACACTAGTGACCAGAGAGGTGTTTTAATGACCGTCAAATAGTGTGCAATCTTTGATAAAGCGCATTTGTTTTGCGAAGGTGTTTTATTACTAAGATTATTGTTTCTACGTCCACTGGTTGTGGTCTGAAAAAATTAGTTGTAAACCTTGCCTGATCTGTGTTTCGTTGTAATGTAGAAGCAGTTGTTTGTTCGGAAGTTAGTTTTCCAATTTTTGAAAAGAAGTCATTTAAATGTTCTGTGCTATGTGTAGGACTTGCACAATCACTATTGAGGTATTTGTTGTGAGGCACTAGTGTTTTAACAATTTTCCATGTCTTATCAGAGTTGTTCTTATATTCGGTAAATTTATTTCTGATTTTTTTTTTTTTTTTTTTTTTTTTTTTTTTTGCAGATTGAATTTACAATTTGACATTTTTCTTTTTTACTTTATAAACTACTAGAAAGGCAGCTTCACGTTTGTTACTTTTAAGAGCTTGGTGGGCATTATTTCTATTGCAAATGGCTCTCTTGATGTCATTTATCCATGGAGCAGGGGGACGTCTGACGATTTGTGTTATGTAGGGAGCCATAGGCATCGATGCTGCTTTTAAAGGGATTATGTGAAGTATCAACTGAGAATTTTAAAAGGGGAGAATTAGCTAGCACATCATCTCTCTAATATTATTAGAGTAAAAGTAGAAATCTGAAAGTAATTCCCCAAAATTTATTTATTTCGATTTTCTGAAGTCAAGTTATATTTTCCCGCGAAAATCCGGAACCCGGATGTGTGACGTCAATTCCAGAACACGATCACAGCATTCTCTGCATTCAATGTACATGGTGGACTCACTACAAGACTACAGCGGCAGTGAAGTTTCATCGGATCATTCCGACGATGACATTGGTATAAGTTCTTCAGAGGGTGCCTACGTCTTCGAAGAGTTGGAAGAAGAGGAATATCAAGGGTTGATGGTTGTTGGACCGTACATGCACGAGCCCGACGCTGTGGATGTCATGGAAGTTGTGCCAAACCAGCCAGACATGGAGTGGCGTCGAGACCCGAAGAGATTGAATGTATGGTAATTTTCTAAATTATTTTTTATAGTCGAACGTGTGATCCCGCTTCTGTATGATACAAAATTTCTGCAGGCTGAGCTATCTCTTGTCTGCACCCGTGGTGCAGGCCTACATCGATTCGCAAGTGGAGGGGCATCGGTATTTGTGTTTTGGGTGTACCTACCCTACCTCTATGTAGTAATACATGCATACTTGCAATGCACTCGTCACACTGTGTCGTACCCACACAATGAATGTTTGTTACGCCGCCAAGCAAAAGCGCTCTTTCAGAGTTTGTTTTGCACTGTTGTGATCATGACATATAAATTGGAAATGGCCTACTGTTATGCAAATCCCATGTAAGCCATTCTGTTTGCAAAGCAATCCGGCTCGAAGTGTTTCAGGCTAAGTACGCTGGTTGGCACAGGCTGAAAGTTGCTCCGCTTGGCATGCACTAAACGTGTCCACTTCCTTGCTCTGTCGTGGTCTTTTGGCCATTCAGATAGCTGGTGGCATGAATGGGAACAATGAATTGCTACACAACGTTGCGGCATCCTTTGTTACAAACTTTAATAGCTTGAAACTGGGACAATTCCGTGATATCCTTGATATATTTCACTAGGTAATTCACCAATTGCCATAGCGACGAAAATCGTTAAAGGTCCCCTAAAACAATTTTCATCTTTAAAAAAATGAACAAAAGAGAAAGTAACTGTGTATCACACTATTCAACAAGATTCTTCCTTTTTTTTTTTTTTTTGCAGATTGAATTTACAATTTGACATTTTTCTTTTTTACTTTATAAACTACTAGAAAGGCAGCTTCACGTTTGTTACTTTTAAGAGCTTGGTGGGCATTATTTCTATTGCAAATGGCTCTCTTGATGTCATTTATCCATGGAGCAGGGGGATGTCTGACGATTTGTGTTATGTAGGGAGCCATAGGCATCGATGCTGCTTTTAAAGGGATTATGTGAAGTATCAACTGAGAATTTTAAAAGGGGAGAATTAGCTAGCACATCATCTCTCTAATATTATTAGAGTAAAAGTAGAAATCTGAAAGTAATTCCCCAAAATTTATTTATTTCGATTTTCTGAAGTCAAGTTATATTTTCCCGCGAAAATCCGGAACCCGGATGTGTGACGTCAATTCCAGAACACGATCACAGCATTCTCTGCATTCAATGTACATGGTGGACTCACTACAAGACTACAGCGGCAGTGAAGTTTCATCGGATCATTCCGACGATGACATTGGTATAAGTTCTTCAGAGGGTGCCTACGTCTTCGAAGAGTTGGAAGAAGAGGAATATCAAGGGTTGATGGTTGTTGGACCGTACATGCACGAGCCCGACGCTGTGGATGTCATGGAAGTTGTGCCAAACCAGCCAGACATGGAGTGGCGTCGAGACCCGAAGAGATTGAATGTATGGTAATTTTCTAAATTATTTTTTTATAGTCGAACGTGTGATCCCGCTTCTGTATGATACAAAATTTCTGCAGGCTGAGCTATCTCTTGTCTGCACCCGTGGTGCAGGCCTACATCGATTCGCAAGTGGAGGGGCATCGGTATTTGTGTTTTGGGGTGTACCTACCCTACCTCTATGTAGTAATACATGCATACTTGCAATGCACTCGTCACACTGTGTCGTACCCACACAATGAATGTTTGTTACGCCGCCAAGCAAAAGCGCTCTTTCAGAGTTTGTTTTGCACTGTTGTGATCATGACATATAAATTGGAAATGGCCTACTGTTATGCAAATCCCATGTAAGCCATTCTGTTTGCAAAGCAATCCGGCTCGAAGTGTTTCAGGCTAAGTACGCTGGTTGGCACAGGCTGAAAGTTGCTCCGCTTGGCATGCACTAAACGTGTCCACTTCCTTGCTCTGTCGTGGTCTTTTGGCCATTCAGATAGCTGGTGGCATGAATGGGAACAATGAATTGCTACACAACGTTGCGGCATCCTTTGTTACAAACTTTAATAGCTTGAAACTGGGACAATTCCGTGATATCCTTGATATATTTCACTAGGTAATTCACCAATTGCCATAGCGACGAAAATCGTTAAAGGTCCCCTAAAACAATTTTCATCTTTAAAAAAATGAACAAAAGAGAAAGTAACTGTGTGTATCACACTATTCAACAAGATTCTTCCTGGTCCAGGGAATGACGTCTCAACCGAGGATTGCCGAAGACCGCTGAGTTTTACATCTTTTTTAAGGCCGTTGCTATGGGATTTTGGGGGATACCAGAGGGTCTCTTCGAATTTTTTTTGCATGAATAGGCTAAGCATACATTATTGAACAATATTCAAGGGAAAAACGATGCGATAATTACTTCACATATGCCCTTTAATAACTTCCGTGAGAATAGTTACTTGTTTGTTTACATTATCTATCGATGGAATATTTAATAGATTAATTTCTTTAGACAAGATAAACTTGCAGAAAGACTGAGAGTCATAGTGTTTGAAATCGCGAAAAAATTTTATTACTGGTGGTCGCTTCGTTTTCTTTATATTTAACGTCATTGTGATAAGTTCATGATCAGCAACATGGCACGGGATGACATCAGAATGGAGAATGAGATCTGGTCTGTTAGTTGTTATTAAATCTAATAGAGAAGAGATGGTTTCTGTAATTCGAATAGGTTTATCTACTGTTCTAATTTATTTTTCTTAATTATCTTCACTAATCTAGCATTAGATTTTGTTAACTCATCAATTACGTCACCTAAAATGAAAAGCGGTTTCTTTTTTAAGGACATTTCTCTAAAAACCTTTTCAATGTATTCAAAAAGATTCCGAGGTAGCATTGGGGTGCCTATAGACAGCGCCAATATTGAAGGAAGGATGTTGCTTTGTACCGTAGTAGATATCCTGTTTGACTCCAGGGTATCCCTTACATATAAACATACTCCTCCTTGTCCTGCATCACATATGTAAACTTGAAAATTTGGAATATTGATGAAATTACTGGTGGAGCCATGTTTCACTTATGCATAATATGTCTATGTTTCTTTCCTCAACACGCATTTTAATTTCTTCGAAATGCCCAAGGAGAGACTGAGAGTTTATATGCTCTATTTGTATGACATTTTGCGATCTAGTCATTGGTAACGCTGGCGGCGTTGCCTGGTCAAACATTCTGACCGCGTTTGTACTTGTTTTTGTTTAGGAACACTTTAACATTGTCGGGAAAGCATCAGAGTCTATAAATAGTTCAGGTTTTATGTTCTTTCCTCTTACTGACACTGTGAAGCTGGTGTAGTAATGTGTCATCACTGTCTTATGGGCCTTGACACTTATGTTTTCAAACTTTTCGGATAGATGTTCTTCTATATCCTCTTCGTTTGTGTCTGGGTGACAACTGGTGATATAAAGGTAGACTGTGTCAGGATGATCTGCTCCCTTTAACGGCTGTGTTTGGTGTTCTCTGTCTCTTTTTCTCTGATTTCTTGGTTTGACCTTGGTGTAACCGTCTTCATCAATATCTTGTGTGGGTTTTGCTCATTCTGCATAGTTGTTATTGATGACTGGTGGTGCTGCTGGAGGAGGGGGGGCAACGGGTAGGGCGGTTGCCCCTTGCACCTGCTGCTGAGCTGTTTCCTCCCAGTGGCGTTTGGGGTCGAGTTGCTCTCTTTGATTGGTACTCCTGTTTCTCTCTCTCTCTCTCTCTCTCTCTCTCTCTCTCTCTCTCTCTCTCTCTCTCTCTCTCTCTCTCTCTCTCTCTCTCTCTCTTTTCTCAAAACAAAGACTTTGATAATATATGAAGAAGTTCCACGATAAAATGATATAACTCGTTTACACTTCTTCTCATGGAACTTTTATGATTTTATATGTATTACGCACATTTAGGTACCACTTTTTAATGAACTAACAAATCGCAGCAAAGAAAACCGGTAAAGCCCCCTAAAAACATTTTCACCTTCAAGATAAAGAGAGAAAACACGTATAAAAAAGATGACCAAGTAATTGTTAACAAACTATTTGACGTTTTAGCATCAGGTTCTTTATCAAAACTCATTTGCCTTTCTTGCCTTAGCAATTAAAGCTAAAACTGCATGGTAAGACACAATGGAAGGCTAAATATAATTATTGGATCAACACTCTTGATCGTTTTCCCATCTCTGTATGAGAGGGGAGGGATCCTCTATTGCTATTTGTTTGTTTTGCTACAAGTTCAGACACGATGAAATCTATGTGACCTAACTCACGCCGGAAATGGTCCTCTTTCGACCTGAGAAGGGGGGAGGGG
>NW_020870248.1:391562-394059 GCF_003789085.1 Penaeus vannamei | reverse complement strand
TTTCTTAATTTCTCAATCCAATTTTTTATTTATTTTTTTTGGGGGGGGGGAGGGGAGGGGGGAGGTTATTTTCGTCTTTTTCTTCTTCACTTTCTTCTCTTCCTTCTTCACCTTCTTCCCTTATTCTCCTTCTTAATCATGTTACTTTATTATTGTTATATCATCATTATTCCTTCTTCATCTTCCTTTCTTTCTTCTTTCTTCTTCCTCTTCCTTCTTTTCCTCTTCTTTCTTCCTCTTCCTCTTCTATTTTTAAGTCGTCTCTCGGGGGCCTCCTTGAGAACGACCTGACCGACCTTGTGGAACTTGTAAGAACGACCCCATTGATCAGCTGATTAGACCGAGGCTACTTGTTAGGGCTGATTGGTGATTGGCACAGCTGATTGGCACAGCTGATTGGCACAGCTGATTCGAGGCTTGTTTAGGGGTGGCCTTCGTGGGAGGAAAGGGGGGAGGGGGAGGGGGGCGGGACGGGCGGAAGAGAGGGAGGGAGGGAGGAGGGAGAAGAGGGGGAGGAGGAGGGAGGGAGGAGAAGGAAGGAGGGGAAGAGAGAGGAGGAGGAGGGAAGGAGGGAGGGAGGAGGGGGAGGGGGAGAGGTGGGAAGGAGGAGGACGGAAGGGGGGGAGGACGGAAAGAGAGAGAGGAAGGAAGGAATAAGACGAAATGATAAAGGGGGCGAGAGAGAAGAAGAAGGAGAGAGAGAGGAGAGAGAGAGAGAGAGAGAGAGAGAGAGAGAGAGAGAGAGAGAGAGAGAGAGAGAGAGAGAGAGAGAGAGAAGAGAGAGAGAAGAGATAGAGAAAGAGAGGAGAGAGAGAGAGAGAGCGAGAGCGAGAGAGGATGAGAGAGAGAGAAGAGGAGAGAGAGAGGAGAGAGAGAGAGAGAGAGAGAGAGAGGAGAGAGAGAGAGGAGGGAGGGAGGGAAGGGAAGGAACACATAACACACACACACACACACACAACACACACACACACACACACACACACACACACACACAACAACACACACACACACACACACACAACACACACACACAAAGACCAAACCCTCCCAGAAACAGCAACACACAAGAACACAGGAATAAGCAAAAAATATGATAACAGGGGAACAAGCCGTTGTAAAGAAAACGGGAGAAAGAAAACGGGATCATGGGGACCCATACAGTGCCTAGAGTGTGAAGTTTTATGAGCCAGAGTTATATGTGGCGAGTGTGTAGGGGAGGGAGGAGGAGGTGGGGGAAGGGGGCAAGGGGGGAAGGTAATGGTGATGGTGTTGGGGGAAGAAGGGTGAGCGGTGTTCTTTTTTTATATGGTGTGGGTGTGGTGTTCTTTCTGTTATGGTGTTCTTTTTTCTTCGCGTTCTCTGGTTTGTTTATGGTGTTTTCTGGTGTGGCTATGGTGTTGTGTTTTGTGTTTCTGGTGTGTTCTTTATGGTGTTCTTTGGCGCGGTTATGGTAGTAGTAGGCTATCGAGAAACTGTGTTTATGCTTATGACATAAGAGGGAAGGGAGACCGAATATGGTACTTATAGTGTACTTTTAGGGAGACCGAATATGGTACTTATAGTGTACTTTACGTCGTTTGTTAACGGTAGAGCGAGAAACTGGATGTTTATAGTGATAGCGACAGAGGAGGGGGGTAAGGGAGGGTGAAATGTTGATAGTGTCTCTTTTGGCTTGCTTCGTGTCATTTTAGGTGTCGTGAGAAAGGGAGTTTTACGTGTGTTTATAGTGTCAGGTCCGTGTGTGTATTGTGTTTGTTATTTTTATTTTTTATATCGATGGAAGTTTGAGAAAAAGGAGGCTTAGGTGAGAGCCTGGAAAACATTTTATTTTTTACGTAGTGTTGAAAATTGAAGCTTCTTGTATCCAAATGCATTTAGGAATAACGTTATTTTATGACTGTGTCTTTAAGATATATATATTTTTTAGCATGTCAGTGAATTAATACGTGGTTAAAGAGATTACCTCAGCTTTAGACGATAAATACCTCAGTGTTAGACAATAGATACCTGTGTTAGACGATAGATACCTCAGTGTTAGACGATAGATACCTCAGTGTTAGACGATAGATTTTAGACGAAAGATACCTCTATTTTAGACGATAGATACGTCAGCGATAAATACCTCAACTTTAGACGATAGATAGCAGATACAAAATAGCTTCCACCGTTGCCGAGTACGAATACTGCAACGAACAAGTGATACAAGAAAAAACAGAAAAGAATAGAAAGAGGGTAGACAAGCGACGAGGGGAAACGGCAACTCCCCTCTTAAAGCCTTGTGTAAATAGGTGGAACAAACAAACAATAGATACAATGGGTGGATCTAGGAAGGGGGAGGGGGGAGGAGGGGGATAAAAACATTGGATGTTGAGGGAGGGGGTGAAAGGAAAGGGGAAGAGGGGAGGGTAAGGGAGGAAGAGAGGGAAAACGAAGGGGAAGAGGAGGAAAGGGGAGGGGAAGTAGGGAACGGGAGGAAGGAAAGGGGAAGGGAGAAGAC
>NW_020870248.1:379062-386562 GCF_003789085.1 Penaeus vannamei | reverse complement strand
CTCTCTCTCTCTCTCTGTCTCTCTCTCTCTCTCTCTCTCTCTCTCTGTCTCTCTCTCCTCTCTCTCCTCTCTCTCTCTCTCTCTCTCTCTCTCTCTCTCTCTCTCCTCTCTCCTCTCTCTCTCTCTCTCTCTCTCTCTCTCTATTCTCTGTCTGCCTGTCTGTCTCTCTTTCTCTTTCTCTCTCTCTCTCTCTATCTCTTTCTCCTTCTCCTTCGCCGTCTTCTCATCTCCTTTTGTTTCCCTTCACGTCCCTCCTATGCCTCACCTTTCTTCAGTTTCCCTTTCCATCTTTCTCTCCCCCCTCTCCCATTATTTTCCCATCCTCACCTTCTCTTCTCCCCCCTCTCCCGTCTCATACCGCCCCCCTCTCCTATTCACCATCTCTCCCCTTTCATCTTTTTGTCCCTTCCTCCCTCTTCCTCCTCCCCTCCCCTCTCCCTCCTTTCCTTCCCCTTTCCCTTCTCTCCTTCTCTCCCCCCCCTACCCAACGCCTTTTATTATCGGCGATCACTCCTCTTCCTTCTTCATCTTCCTCCTCCTCCTCCTCCTTTTCTCTTCTCTTCTTCCTCTCCACCTCCTCTTTTGCTCTCTCTTCCTCCCCTCCTCTCTTCTCTTCCTCTCATTCTCCTCCCTCCTCCTCCTCCTCCTCCTCTTCCTCCTCCTCCTCCTCCTCCTCCCTCCTCCTCCTCCTCCTCCTCCTCCCCTCCTCCTCCTCCTCCTCCTCCTCCTCCACCTCCCCTCCTCACACTATTAATATTACAACCCATCCATAAATGTACACAGACGTACATATGTATACATACAGATAATATACACAAACATAACGTGTAAAAAAAAAATCAGACAACCGAACATACAAAGACACAAACGAGATACAAACCAAATAACAACTTTTATTTTTACATTTTATTTTTAGTTTGCAAAGGCGTGGCGTGGACTATTGGCTCAATATAGTAATGGGCGTGTCCCAATAGAGCGAGAGGCGTCGTCTATTGTCGCGTTGGGTGTGGCTAATGCTGGGATGCGCTTAGGGTGTGTGTGCTGTTTGCTGTGCGCGTGAAAATGTTGATTTTGTTTTGTGTTTTTGCGGGTGGATATTTCCTTATTTTTTGATTTTTTGATTTTTAGATGTCTGCTTTTTGTTTTTTTGTTTTATTGTTATTATTATTTTTATTTGATTCCTTCCTTGCCTGACTTCTTCCTTCTCCTTCTTTTCCTCCCTCCCACCTCCTTCCCTTTGCCTCTTTTCCCCTTTCCTTCTCCTTCTTTTCCTCCTTTCCACCCTCCTTCCCTTTCCTTCTTTTCCTTACCTTCCGTCTCCTCCCTCTCCCTCTTTCTTGCTTCCTCCTTCCCTCTCTCCCGCCGTCTCTCTCTCATTCTCTTTCCCTCTCCCTCTCTTCCCCCTTCCCACCCCATCTCCATCCTTTTCCTCCCTCTCCCTCTCCCTCCCTCCCACCGCCGAAGCCGAAAGTGACGACCCTCCAGTGCCAAGGGCCGGCATTCGCGAAAGAGGGAGAGAGAAGAGAGAGAGAGAGAGAAGGAGAGAAAGAGAGAGAGGGAGAGAAGGAGAGAAGGGAGAAAGGGAGAGAAGGAAGAAGGAGAGAAAGGGAGAGAGGGAGAGGAGGAGAGAGAGAGAGAGAGAGAAGAGAAGAGAGAGAGAAGAGAGAGGAGAGAGAGAGAGAGAGAGAGAGAGAGAGAGAGAGAGAGAGAGAGAGAGAGAGAGAGAGAGAGAGAGATTAAGAAAGAGAGAGAGAGAGAAGAGAGAAAAGAGAGAGAGAGAAAGCAACAGCTCGAGAGAGATAAAAAGAGAGAGAGATAAAGAGAGAGAAAGAAAGAGAAAGAGAGATAAAAGAGAGAGAGAGAGGAGAGGAAGTCCCGAGTTAAGTCAGACTCCAGTAATCAGAAGTGTAAGGAATTAAGATGATCATTGACGGGTTGCAGAGGGTTGCAGGCCTTGTGTGTGCAACAGTGGGTTTTCTCATGTGCTTCTCCTTAATTCCTCGTTTTATCTCTCTTCCTCATTTCCTTTTTCCTTTTCCTGTTCTTTGCGTTCGTCTATTTTTGCCTTTTCTCTTTCTTTGTATCTTTTTTTTTTTTTAATTCTCTTTTCATGTTTGTTTTCTTTTCTTTCTCTGTCTATTTCTCTTCCTTCCCTCATTCCTCTTGACTCCTCTCTTCCTCTTTCTACTCTTCTACCCTCTCCACTCTCTTCTCCCTCTTACCCTCCTCTCTCTTAACTCTCCCCCTCCCCCCCTCTTCCACTTTCTCCTTACCACTCTCTCTTCCACTCCCCTCATCCATCATTCTCCTCTTCTCACTCTTTCCTCTTCTCTCCCTCTCCCTCTCTTTCCTCCCCTTCCTCCCACCCCCTTCCCCCCTCCCTCCACTCCCTTTCCTCTCCTTCTCCCTCTCCCTCCACTCCCTTCCTCCCTTTCCTCCCCCTTCCTCCCCTTCCTTCACTCCCTTTCCTCTCCTTCCTCCCTCTCCCTCCACTCCCTTTCCTCACCCCTCCTCCCCCTCCTCCCTCACTCCCCACATCCCTCTTGCCCTTCCCTCCCCCCTCCCCCCTCCCCCCCCCACCCGACCCACTCCACCACGTTAATTAAATATAACGCTCGCATTTCAACTCGTTCTGATGTGGATTATGTTCCTTGCACATACTGGTCGATTTATCTGGAGACCTCGATAAAACGAACACTTTAGGGAAACGCGAGAGGGAGAGGAGAAAGAGGAGAGGGAGGGGAAGGAGGGAGGGAAGGAGGGAGGAGGAATGTGTTGTGAGTGAGAGTCAGAATGAGGGGAATGTGTGTGAGTGAGTGAGGAGTCAGAATAAGAGAGAATGTGTGTGAGTGAGTGAGTCAGAATGAGAGGGAGAGGAAGAGGGAGAGAGAGAGAAAGAGAGAGAGAAGAGGAGAAGAGAGAGAGAGAGAGAGAGAGAGAGAGAGAGAGAGAGAGAAGAGAGAGAGAGAGAGAGAGAGAGAGAGAGAGAGAGAGAGAAGAGAGAGAGAGAGAGAGGAAGAGAAGAGAGGAGAGAGAGAGAGAGAGAGAGAGGAGAGAGAGAGAGAGAGAGAGAGAGAGAGAGAGAGAGAGGAGATTGGGGGAGGGAGATTGAATGAGGGAAAAGAGAGAGGGCGGGAAGGAGAGAGAAAGAGAAAGAGAGAGTGTATGTGGTGATAGTAAGCAGACATAGACAAACGAAGAGAGTATATATGAGGAAAAAGCGCAAGGGATGAAAAAGAGAAAAAACAACGAATACTTCCAACACAATTGTTAAAATTTGAAAAAAATAGTTGAAACACAAGCTTTCTCTCTCTCTCTCTTCTCTCTCTCTCTCTCTCTCTCTCTCTCTCTCTCACACACACACACACACACACACACACACACACACACACACACACAACACACACACACAACAAACACAAAACAAAACAAAACAAACAAAACACAAACCACAAAATAAACAACCCAAAAGAAAAAAAAAACGGAAACAAACAAACGTTAATTTCTATAAAACGCTTCTCCAGACGCCATGGTGGTGTCGGGTTGTTCACGTGTCAGAGTCTAGACGTCGTGTGTAATTGGTTCTGAAGGAGTAGGAATTGTGCCTTTGCCCTATTTTATGCTAATTTATCCCTAATTGTTTCCGTGTCTTTGGTGGTGGTAGTGGGTAGGGGGTAGGGGCTGGGAGGGGGGGTTCTAGGCAGCGTGAAGATTGGGGAATATCGACTGGGTGATTGGAATGGGGGAAGGGGGAAAGAGGGGGGAGGGGGTGGGGGAGGGGTGTCCAGGCAGCGTGAAGATTGGGGAATATCGACTGGGTGATTGGAATGGGGGGGAGGGAAGGAGGGGGGGGAGGGGGGTATAGTGCGTGCTCGAAGATGAGGAAGATTGGTGTTTGGACACTTGATTGTGTTTGGAGTCGTTTTCATTGGATGGGGTTTAAGGTGATTGGTTGTTATGGGCTGGTTTGGTTGTTTGGTGTGTGTGTGTGTGTGTGTGTGTGTGTGTGTGTGTGTGTGTGTGTGTGTGTGTGTGTGTGTGGTGTGTGTGTTGTGTGTGTGTTGTATTTAGATGATGAAAATTCATTTTTTCTTTGTGTAAATTTTTTTTTATGGTGTAACTTTAACATAAATATCCTTGTGTCCTTAATTAAGATCTGGATGTATATTATCTATCTACTTTATAGGGGTTACTGTTTTTTTTCTCTCTTTTTCTTTTTCTTTCCCAATTTCTTACATTTCCAAATTTCTTACATTTCCCGTTTTCTCTCTCCAACAGAATGCGGGAGTTCATCGAAGAAAATGAGAAGACAGACCCCCTGATCCACGCCCCAGACAAGAAGAACAATCCCTGGGCGGAGAAAGGGAAATGCGTCATTATGTAAAATCGTCGCTTCCACACTTCAACTTCCTCGTCCCCTTCTTCCCTCGCCCCTCCCTCCCTTCCTCTTCCTCCTCCTCCATCCCCCTCGAATTCTTCGTCTCTGGCGATTTCTCCTTTTCGTTCGCGGTTTCCTCTCCTGATCGTCTTCCCTTCCTCCTCCCGCCCTCGTCTGCGTCTGGCTGCCTTTGGCTCCGTCGGCGCCCCTTCGAGGAGGTCTTCGGGCAGCGGGAGGGTCTTGGCGCGGCTCGGCATCGACCAGGAGTTCGGTCCTCCTTTTCCACTGCCTTTCGCTCGCTCCTCGTCCTCCTCATATCCTGTTCCCTTCCTCCACCTCCTCCTCCTCCACCACCCCCTTCCCCTCCTCGGCTGAAGAAAAGAATAAAAAAAGATAGTGATACATCATACCTCGTGAGATCTTCAAGGCGAAGGAGCAGACTGGAAGCGAGAGCGTTGGCTGGCGCGACTTGGCTCCTCGGTCGACGCGCCGGAGGAGGAGAGGCTTCCGAAGTCCGTGAAGACCGACGTCGGAGTCTTCCAAGACGATCCGGGGACTTCTGAGATGAGAACGCCCCCGGGGACTTCGCTCCGAGGTCAAGCTGGGAATCTGAAGGACGACCTGGTTGCTTCGTCCGAGGTCAACGCAAGGAATCCAAAGGATGACCTTCGTTTCCCTTTCCGGAGCCAGCGAAGTCTCCCAGCGGAGTCTTCCTCGAGGACCTCCTCCGCCCGAGATCGACCCGGGAACCCTCCTTCAAGGACCTCCTCCACGGCCTTCCATCTGCTCTGGGCGTCGAGGACTTGCCTGTCGCTTCATGATAAACGATTAAGACGATTTTCCTTTCTCATTACGCTGGTGATATTGACAGGAAAGGCGGCGACGTCAGTTTACATATATTTTCTAGTTTTATATCACACGTAACCCAAAGTATAAACTTCCTGCTGATCTTAACATCTTTGCTGATGACTTTCCTGAAGAAGTTGTCGAAGTTCAAACTCATCATTCCCAGTCTAAACTTAAGATGTATAATTTAAGGGAGGGGAAATCCCGGTTATTTGAGTTTCGTGGTAAAGACTGCCCTCATGGTGTTCTTCTGCACACACACACACACACACACACACACACACACACACACACACACACACACACACACACACACACACACACACACACACACACACACACACACACACACACACACACGCACGCCCGCACGCACACACGCACACACACACATTACAGAGTGCTCATACTTGCTCTAACTCTAATGTCCTTTTATATTTTCTAGACCCCCAAGAATTACACGTAGAATTAATTAGATATTAAAACATTTTAAAAAACTAAAAATAAATAAATGTAGTTGCTGTGCTCTTTGTCTGCGAACGATTAACGAAACTCAGCCGTTGAAATAATAATAAAAAAAACAATCAATGATGCCAAAGAAATACCAAATTTGTTGTTGTTTTTTTCCCTTTTTTCTGTACCTTAAGAACCGACACCAAAGACACAGAGAATCCCCGTGACCTCAAGTAAAACCAGAGAGAGAGAGAGAGAGAGAGAGAGAAAGCACACGAGGTACAATGTATGACAACCCATTTTGTACCGTCACAGTCAGTGATTATCATTCCAGTCTCACTTGCTCTTCCTCCACCTCCTTCTCGTCCTCCTCCTTCCCCCTCGTCCTTCTCTCCTTCCCCTCTCCTCCTCCTCCTCTTCCCCCTCGTCCTTCTCCTCCTTCCCCTCGTCCTTCCCTCCCTCTCCTTCCTCCTCTCCTCTCTCCTCCTCCCCCATCTCCTAATCCCTTCCCCCTCCCACCTCCCCCCCCCTCCCTTCCTTAACCCCATCTCTGTGCAAGCGTTTCCTAGTCATTAATTACGTAGGATCTCGTGGCGGTCACCTCCCTGACGAGGACTCCCCGGGAAGGCTTCGGTGTCCTTTTGAGAGGGCGCCTACTCCTGCGGGGTCCTTTTTGGGGAGGCTCTGTAGGGGGTCTCTTGTGTGTGCAAGGACGGTGGGAGAGATATTATTCATTTTTCCATTTTTCCCCTTACTTTCTTGCTGTTATTCTGGATTATTTTGTTTCGTTTCTCTCTCTTTGTTCTTGTTTTTTTTCTTGTTTTCTCCCATTCTCTTCGTCTTTCAGTGGATGACCAAATGTGTTATTTTTATTTTTTTCATTTTTTTCCTACCATTTGATATCATTCATGATACTATAATTGAATTTGCTCCTTCATTCTTCCCCTTTTTCTTGTTTTATCTCCTCCTTTCTCGCCGTGTCTCTTTCTTATTTGGCCCTCCATTCTTCCCCTTTTTCTTCTCCTTTTCTCCATTCTCGTCGTGTCTCTTTCTTATTTGTCCCTCCATTCTTCCCCTTTTATTGTCTCATCTCCTCCTTTCTTTCACCTTTTTCTTCTCCTTTTCTCCTCCTTTCTCGCCGTGTGTCTCTCTTCCACAGCCTCTCGCAGATAACACAATGTCAGAGAAGGTGTCTCGCGTTCCCGTACTTTAGATAGGTCATAGGATCTGGTTGACCCCCACGTAGGCACTGGTTGAGGCATAATTGTTAAGCAACCAGATTTTGGTTCTTGGTTGTTAGCAGCATAATATGCGTTGATAATATTCCTTCCTTTTGACCCTCCTCTTTATTTTTAATTTTTCAAAGAGAGATAAAAAAATGATTCTCTAGTTTTTACTCCCCCCTTTTTGTTAAAAAAAAAAATTGTTTCCTTTTTTTTTATTTTTTGGGGTTCGTCTCATACCGTATTTTGATATTTTGTTTTTTTTTTGTTCTATAGACCTTTTAGCTAAATGTATTTATTATGTGTTGTTTCCTCTTCTCCGTTTGTTTTTTTATATTTGATTTTTAAGTTATTTGACGTAAACAAGTGATTGCGGTTAGTTAATAATCGATTTTATAGTACTGTTATACTGTATGTTCTTATTCCATCAGCTGTAGATAATACCAAGATGTATAAACAAGGTTACAGATGTAATGAATTTGTAACTTCCCAAAATACTTCGTTTTATTTACACATTTCATTACACGAGAGAGAAAAAGAAAAAGGAAATACAGGAATCATAATGATGTATAAACTGAATAAAGATAATGAATGATAATG
>NW_020870248.1:374062-376562 GCF_003789085.1 Penaeus vannamei | reverse complement strand
TCCTTACGTAAAACTAACGCGTGATATATATGTGTGTATACAATGTATGGGTATGTGTGGGGGTGTGAGAGTGTTTGTGTGTGTTTGTTGTGTGTGTTTTGTGCGTGTGTGCGTGTGTGTATGTGTGTGTGTGTGTGTGTGTGGTGTGTGTGTGTGTGTGTGTGTGTGTGTGTGTGTGTGTATGTGTGTGTTATTTTTGTATATACAACACACACAAACGTACACACACAAAAAAACTATATATAGGCTTATATACACACATTCATACATACATACATGAACACACACACATGTACGCACACATATAGACAGACAGGTAGATAGACACAGACAGATTTTCCTTCGTTCTCCTGTTGGCAGATCCGTCCCTTTCCATTTCTCAAAAAATTCTTCCTTTGATTGCTTCTGTCATTCCATTCCAAGTTTTTTTAATCCTCTTGACCTTCTACCTATTCTTCTGTCTATTTTTCTGCCTTTAAGCGATATTTTGACAACGTATTTCCTTTTATGGTCAAAGCAGGTCATTTTTTTCTTTTTTTTTTTTAATTATCATTTATATTCCCTTTTTTTCCTGATGGAGGTAGTATTTCTCCATTTTTTTTCTTTCTTTTCTTTTTTCTTCTTCTAATTTTCAACGTTCATTTACAAAGCCATATTAGCAAAGCTTCTATCTTCTGTTGTTTTTTTCTGTAATGGCTAAGTGTCTGGATGTCTTTTCGTCTGTCTGTTTGTCAGTTTCTCTTTCTCTCTCTCTATCTATCTATTTATCTATGTAAGTGTCTGCATAATACAGTATGACACTTTTTCCGCAATAGCCAAGTGTCCGTATAATAAAGACGCTCATTGTTATTTAACGATGCTCTTCTTTATTTCCCTATCTTGCTCCTTTCGCTAATTGCTTTCTCTTCTTTCCCTGGTCATTCTTTCTTATCATTCTTCTTCTTATTCTTTTTCATTTCCTATTCTTCTAATCTCCCGTAGCGCCAGGGTATTTAAACTCATATTTTCTTACTCTCTTGCTTTCTCCTATTCAATTCGCTATAATTATATCTCAACGTAATTACTTTTTATCTCTCTCATGTCCATCATTCACCAAGCCTATCATTGCAACTCTTATCATGTCACTTTTAGTGTTTGGACATCTCTGTATCGCTTATCACATTCCTCTTTATCCTTATTTTATTCACTATGGTTATCTCTCCCCTAACTACTTCTTTATGTGTTACTATTATTGCTTTATCCTTCTCTTGTTCTGTTCCTCTTAACCCTCTTCTAAGCGCCTAATTTTTTAACATATTCTCTTCATTAATTGTAAAGAACAATGGAATAACCTTACTGTCTCACTCACTCTCGTCTACTATAATAAATGCATTATGCTGTTATTTTTTTATATCTTTTGATTTGTATTCTATCCCTGCAGTCAAGAACAGAAGAATGATTAAGCACTTCCATCATATTTGCATAACTCACTCTTTCTTCTGAAAAACATATATACATTCCAACTTCATGCTCTGGTCCAGTGATGTTTCGTCTCTCTCTCTCCTCACTTTCACTTTCTTTCTTTCTTCTCTTTCTCTCTCTCACTCATTTCTCTCTCTCTCTCTCTCTCTCTCTCTCTCTCTCTCTCTCT
Organism: Penaeus vannamei; assembly: GCF_003789085.1. Lineage (NCBI taxonomy): Eukaryota > Metazoa > Arthropoda > Malacostraca > Decapoda > Penaeidae > Penaeus > Penaeus vannamei. The sequence goes on along the minus strand of NW_020870248.1, from coordinate 374,932 downwards.
CTCTCTCTCTCTCTCTCTTCTCTCTCTCTATCTCTCTCTCTCTCTCTCTCTCTCTCTCTCTCTCTCTCTCTCTCTCTCTCTCTCTCTCTCTCTCTCTCTCTCTCTCTCTCTCTCTCTCTCGGCACCCGATGCGTATCTCAAACCATTTCTGTGTTGGACCCAATATGTGTCTTTTCTTATATCCTAGTACACTTACCTCATCAACATTGCGCCTCAAGAACCTCATTGTGGCATTAGATGTATTTACAAATAGTATGAATTTCTTTCTAAAAGATGCTTGTGTTTGGGATTGTCATCATCAACAGCTTATGAAATCCCACTGTCCATATACTCATACATTTTTTTTCTTAAGACATTGCGCAGCTCCCATAAAAAAAATTATTTCATGCTAGTATGAGTATGTTAGTATGTATGTCTGTTATGTTAGTATGTATGTACTAGTATGCTAGTATTTATGACATTTTTTTTTAAGACATTGTGGAACTCCCATAAAAAAAATTATTTCATGCTAGTATGGGTATGTTAGTATGTATGTCTGTTATGTTAGTATGTATGTACTAGTATGCTAGTATTTATGACATTTTTTTTTAAAGACATTGTGGAACTCCCATAAAAAAATTATTTCATGCTAGTATGGGTATGTTAGTATGTATGTATGTTATGTTAGTATGTATGTACTAGTATGCTAGTATTTATGACATTTTTTTAAAAGACATTGTGGAACTCCCATAAAAAAAATTATTTCATGCTAGTTTAAGATTGTCACTGGAATGCCAACTCAGTGAGATTTCCTTATTGTGAAACTTCAAGTGGTTTGCTTGTGTTACTATAGAGTTTGCTTCTTTCTCGTTTATTTCTGTCTTGCTAATC
>NW_020870248.1:364062-366562 GCF_003789085.1 Penaeus vannamei | reverse complement strand
CCACCATCCCTCCCTTCCTGCCTCCTCTCCTCCCTCAGTCACTCTAACCTCTCAAAATCCACCTGGCACTGCGGATAGATGGGGTGGCACTGTCCCTAAGCTCTTTTGCAGGACTCTGGCACTGGCACTGTAGCTCCCGGCTCTCAGGATTACGCGATGGCAAAATGGACAGTCCTTCCTGTGTAGAGATACTTTCTTTCGCAGAGGGGAAAAAGTGGAGGGAACAGCGGTCGTGTGGGTATTTCATTTTTATCTTTTTTTTTTTTTTTTTTTTTTTTTTTTTTTTGGGGGGGGGTGTATGTGGATGTATGTGTGTGGGGGAGGGGGCTGTTTTTTTGTGTGTGGGGGGGGGGGGATGTTTGTGTATGTGGATGTGTGTGTTGTGTGTGGGGGGGGTATTCATGTGTGTGTGTGTGTGAGGGGGGGTCATGTATGTGTTTGTGTGTGTGTAATATGTGTGTGCGTGTGGCTCAGCAGCGGGAATTTCGCAACTTGCTTTCGCAGAGGGAAAAAAAAAGAGTGAGGGAACAGCGGTCGTGTTTTTTTTTTTTTTTTTTTTTTTTTTTGGGGGGGGGGGGAATGTTTGTGTATGTGGATGTGTGTGTGGGTGGGGGGGCACCAACGAAATTCGATGGCTTCTAAGTTGGACTAAGACACACCTCTGGTAAAAAAGAAAGATAGAAAGAAAGAAAAAAGAAAAAAAGAAAGGAAAAGGATGATACAAAATAAAGAAAAAAAAAAACTGTTTATAACTTTATGAGTTATCCTGCTAACCAACTAACCAACAAACTAACCAACGCTACAAAAAACATCTCTGTTATTTTGTTTTTTTTTCCATCATTTGTGGCGGAGGTTACAACAAATAAAAAACATCCAACAACAACATCAACATCAACAAATTGTGAAAGTTCTCTTTGTGAAAGTTCAATTTGGTGAATATTTTCGTGATGTTTTTTGGAAGTGTTCGAAAAGAAGCGATTTAAATGGAAGAAATTTGGAGTTAATGTGTTCTTAATTCCTGTCTCTTTTCTCCTTTCTTACTTTCTTAATGTTTTTTTCTTTCTATTTCTTTCTCTCTTCTGGTTCTCGCGTTTGTTTCTTTCTTTTCTTTCTCTCTTCTGGTTCTCTCTTTTCTTTCTCTCTCTGGTTCTCTCTTTTCTTTCTCTCTGCTGGTTCTCTCTTTTTCTTTCTCTCTGCTGGGTTTCTTTTTCTTTCTCTCTCTGGTTCTCTCTTTTTCTTTCTTCTCTGCTGGTTCTCTTTTTTTCTTTCTCTCTTCTGGTTTCTCTCTTTTTTTCTCTCTTTTCTCTCTTTCTCTTTCTCTTCTCTTTTTTCTCCTCTTCGGTTCTCCTCTTTTCTTTCTCTCTTCTGGTTCTCTCCTTTTTTCTTTCTCTCTTCTGGTTCTCTCTCTTCTCTCTTTCCTCTTTTCTTCTCTCTGCTGGTTCTCTTTTTCTTCTCTCTTCTGGTTCTCTTCTTTTCTTTCTCTCTCTTCTGGTCTCTTTTTTCTTCTCTCTTCTGGTTCTCTCTTTTCTTTCTCTCTTTGGTCTCTCTTTCTTTCTTTCTTTTCTTTCTCTCTCTGGTCTCTCTTTTCTTTCTTTTCTTTCTCTCTTCTGGTTCTCTCTTTTCTTTCTCTCTTCTGGTTCTCTCTTTCTCTCTTCTGGGTTCTCTTTTTCTTTCCTCTCTTCCTGGTTCTCTCTTTCTTCTCTCTTCTGGTTCTCTCTTTTCTTTCTCTCTTCTGGTTCTCTCTTTCTTTCTCTCTTCTGGTTCTCTCTTTTCTTTCTCTCTTCTGTTCTCTCTTTCTTTCTCTCTTCTGGTTCTCTCTTCCTCTGGTCTCTCTTTCTTTCTCGTCTTCTGGTTCTCTCTTTCATTCTCTCTTTTCTCTCTCTGATTCTCTCTCTTCTGTTCTTCTTTTCTTTCTCTCTCTGTTCTCTCTTTTCTCTCTTTCTCTCTTCTGATTCTCTTTTTTCTTTCTCTCTTCTGGTTCTCTCTTTTCTTTCTCTCTTCTGGTTCTCTCTTTTCTTTCTTCTCTCTCCCTTTTTTCTATTCTTTGTTTTCCAATCTTTTCTTTTGTCTTTCTATTCCATTCGTCTCTCTCTCTCTCTCTCGCTCTCTCTCGCTCGCTCTCGCTCTCGCTCTCTCTCTCTCTCTCTCTCTCTCTCTCTCCTCTCTCTCTCTCTCTTCTCTCTCTCTCTCTCTCTCTCTCTCTCTCTCTCTCTCTCTCTCTCTCTCTCTCTCTCTCTCTCTCTCTCTCTCTCGCTCTCTCTCTCTCTCTCTCTCTCTCTCTCTCTCTCTCTCTCTGACTCTATGTCTCTCTCTCCTCTCTATCTGTTCTATCTATCTATCTATCTCTCTGTCTCCATATCTACTTATTGTCTCTTTTTTCTGTTAGTATATCTGCTAAATTCATCTATCATCACATACTCGAAATATGAGACAAATATTACAATCACACATTTAATTATCAAAACAAAACGTGCTTGTATTTACACACAGACACACACAC
>NW_020870248.1:344107-363962 GCF_003789085.1 Penaeus vannamei | reverse complement strand
AGATGAGGTGCAGAGAGAGAATAGGGAAGAGTAAGGAACAGGGGAGGAAGGAAGAGAAGGAATCCAGGGAGGAAGGATAAGGAAGAATAATGCAGGGAGGGAGGAGAGAGATAGAGAGAGAGAAAGAGAGAAGAGACTGAGAAGAGAGAGAGAGAGAGAGAGAGAGGAGAGAGAGTTGAGAAGACGGAGTGAGACGAAGAGAGAGGAAAAACGAAAGGAAGCGAAAAGAAGAAATAGGAGGGAAGGAAAGAAAGCACAAGGGTAGGTAATGAAGGGGAAAGTGAGACGGAGAAAAGATGAGGAGAGGGGAGACGAATGAAAAAAAAAATCTAGATACAGAACAGGGTAAAGAAAAATGAACGAACGGAGGAACAGTAAAGGGAAACTGTGAATAAAGAACTAGAACGGAGAGAGAGAGAGATAGAGGAAAAGAAGAGAAAAGAGAAAGAAAAAGAAAAGAGAAAGAAGAGACAGAGAAGAAAGAGGAGATGAGAGACAGGAGAAGAGATGAGAGGAGGCAGAGAAAGACAGAGAGGACAGGAGACAAGAATGGAGAGGAGAGAGACAGAGAAGAGACAGAAAGAAAGAGAGAGTGGAGAGAGAAGATGAAAGAGGAGAAGAAGATACAGAGAAAGGAGAGAGAGAAAGAGAGGAGGAGGAAGAGAAGAGGAGAGAGGAGTATGAGAGAGAAGAGAGAAGAGAGGAGGAGAGAGGAAACAGGAGGCAGCAGAGAGAGATAGACAGAAAGAGACAGAGGACAAGAGAAAGAGAGAGGGAGGGGGGGAGGGGAGGAGAGTGAGAGAGAGATGGAGAAGAGAGGAGAGAGAGAGAGAAGAGAGAAGAGAAGAGAGAGAGAGAGAGAGAGAGAGAGAGAGAGAGAGAGAGAGGTGGGCAGAATTCGGACAGGCGCGTCTGGGCAATGGATCAGCCATAAACACATGTGCTAATGATGCGAAATTCAGCCACTCGGAAGTGGGTCAGCGGACGTGGAGCAGGCATGCGCACGCCCTTACCTAACCAGATACGCATGCGCACGCACGCACACGCACACGCACACGCACTCTTGGTCTTGTTCTCACTCGCACTCTCCTCTTTCTCTGTTTTCTCTTTTTTTTAATCTTTTTTTTCTTTATCTCCATGCCTGTGTAGCTAGTATTCTTTTCATCTCTCTCTCTCTATATATATCTGTGTATCTATTGTTCTGTTCACTCTCTCTCTTCTTCTCCTCTCTTCTCTCTCTCTCTCTCTCTCTCTCTCTCTCTCTCTCTCTCTCTCTCTCTCTCTCTCTCTCTCTCTCTCTCTCTCTCTCTCTCTCTCTCTCTCTCTCTCCCACTCTCCCTCTCTCCCTCTCCCTCCCTCTCTGTCACTCTTACTCTCACTCGTCTCAACACACCTGCATCACAGGCTGTTCATTTGTGTAATCTCCAAGAAATTAATTATTTCACCTCATTAACATCCCAGCACTCGTTAGGTGCCGGTAATTAACAGCAGTTCGGCTCAAAATTACACATATTTAATGGAGATGATGATGACGTGCAATTGCCACACCGACCGACAACGCTGTGTGTGTGTGTGTGTGTGTGTGTGTGTGTTGTGTGTGTGTGTGTGTGTGTGTGTGTGTGTGTGTGTGTGTGTGTGTGTGTGTTGTGTGTGTGTCGTCGCCGAGGTGGTTGAGGGAGAGAGAGGGTGGGGGGAAGGAGAGGGAGAGGGGAGGGTAAAAGAGAGAAAGAAAGAGAAAGAGACAGACAAGGAAGAGAGGGAAGGGAGGGAGACGGGAGAGAGAGAGGAAGAGGGGAGGGGGAGAGAGAGGGGAAAGGGTGGAAGATGGGGATTATTATTATATTATTATTATATTATTAGTAGTAGTAGTAGTAGTAGTAGTACTAGTAGTACTACTACTACTAGTACTAGTAGTAGTTACTATACATAATACATTCATATTCATCATCATCATCACTATCATATCCTCCTCCTCCTCCTCCTCCTCCTCTGCCTCCTCCTCCTCCACCTCCTCCTCTCCTCCCCCCTCCTCCCTCCTCCTCCTTCCCTCCTTCCTCCTCTCTCCTCCTCCTCCTCCTCCTCCTCCTCCTCCACTCCTCCTCCTCCTCCTCCTCCTCCTCCTCCTCCTTCCTCCTCCTCCCCTCCTCCTCCTCCTCCTCCTCCTCCAAAAGCTTCCTCAAGGATGCGCAGGAATTCCTTCGGGTGAATTATCTGTCCCTAAGAGGGGGGGGGGGGAGTGAGGGTCTTGAGGGCATTGGATAAGGATGCTGATAGAAGGAAGAGGAAGGGGAAGATGGGGATAAAAGGGACTGAGATAAAGAGGAAGAGAAGGAAAAAAAAAGAACGAAGGAAGGAAGGAAGGAGGAGCATGAAAAGGGAAGACACAAAGCAACGTTTTAAGTGAGAGGGAAAAGGGAAACAAATAAAGAATATGATACGAAAGATGATTATAAACGGAAGAAACGGTGATAAAGGGGAAGAAGATAGGAAGACGAAAGGAAAATAAATGAAAGAAATGGAGAAAGAGAGAGAGAGAGAGAGAGAGAGAGGATAACTGTAGGAGTAGGAGGCGGGGGGGCATGGAAGGGGGGAGGGGGGGTATGCGCGCGTTGGCCTGATTGCCCCAGCGCGACGGGTGGGGGAGGGTGGGGGGGGGGAGGCGAACGCAAGGGGGTCGTGCTGTGCCAGAGATGGAGTGGGGGGCGGGGGGGGGAGGGAGGGGGGGAGTTGAGGTTGGTCGTAATTATCGGCGGCGGGGAGTTTATTTATCGGGAATTGTTTGCTGTTATTATATCATCGTTGATCTTATTATTATTTTCGTTTTTTCTTCTTAGCTTTTCATTTCTTTCTTTCTTCTCTTTTCTCTTCCTCTCCCCTTCTCCCTCCTTCCTCCTTCCTTTCCTTCCTCCCACCTTCTCACCTCTTTTACCTTCTTTCCTTCCACTCTCCTTCTTCTCTCTTCCTCCCCTTCTTCCAAAGGTGGTTCTTGTGGGGTGGAGGATCGTTTTGGGGTCGTCATCTCTTCGTCGTCTTCGTCGTCGTGTGGTCGTTTTCCGAGACGCGGCCGACGGGTCGATTACGGTGTCTGTTTTTGCGCCTTCGCTCCGTCTCTCCTTTATTATTTTCTCGATATTTTTTATCCTTCTTCCTCTCTCTCTCTTTCTCCCTCTCTCTCACTCCCTACCTACCTCCCTACCTCCCTTCCTCTCTCCTCCCACTCTTCACCCGTTATCTCCCTCACTCTCCTCCCTCTCCCCCCCCAATCCCTTCAAACCTCGGCGGAGAAAGAGGTCCGGGTGTCACGACGGTGGCCGCTGAGGAGGAGGAGAGGAGGAGAAAGAGGGGGAAGAGGAGGAGGAGGAGGCAGGAGGAGGAGAGGAGGCAGCAGCAGCTCGAATTACCCTATCGAGCTTTGCCGCGGAAGTAAATGAAAAGGAAAGAAAAAAAAAACTGGAGGAGGAGAAAGAAGAAGAGGAAGAAGAAAGGAGGAAATGGGAAAGGGCGATGGAGAAATATAATAATAATGATGATAAGGAAAAAAAGAGCATTAAAAACCGAGAGGGAGATGGCGGAGAAAGGAGAGGGAGTAGGATGGGGTTTGGATGAGGAGAAGGCGAAGGAGAGGGAAAGGATAGAGAGAAGGAGAGGGAGAGAATAGAGAGAGAGAAAAAAAAGAGATTGTGGTTGCTGTTGGGTTTTGGCGTTGAGAGAGAGACAGACAGACAGACAGACAGACAGACAGACAGACAGACAGACAGACAGACAGACAGACAGACAGACAGACAGGACAGACAGACAGACAGACGAGAGAGAGAGAAGAGAGAGAGAGAAGGAGTAAGAGAGGGAGAGAGAGAGAGAGAGAGAGGAAGAGAAGAAGAGAAGAGAGAGAAGAGAGAGTAGAGAAAGAGAGAGAAAGAGAAGACGGAGAGTGCCGCCTCCTCTTCCTTCTTTCCCCTCTCCTCTCCTTTTCTCTTTCTTCTTCTTCTCGTTTTTTCTCCAGTTATTTATTGACCCCTTTGTACTTCCGTTCTTTGAGGTGGTGTTTAACATGGGTCATTCTGGTTTCTTTCATTTCTCTATCTAGATTTCCAATCTGATTTTCGTGGGTTAGAAAGTTAATGGCAGTAAAAGAAGAGAATAAGGAGAGGAAGGGAGAAAAGGTAAGGAGGAAGGAGAGGAAGAGGAGAATGAAAGATGAGGAGAGAGCCGAGACCAGACACAGGACAGACAGGTAGATGGACAAAGAGACAGACAGACAGACAGACAGACAGACAGATAGATGGGCAAAGAGACAGAGACAGATAGACAGACTGAAAGAAATGAAGAAAATAAAGGGTCGAAGGAGTTAGGATGGTGTCGTCGTAAAGAATGTTTAATGTAAAAAGGTAAGGGAGGGGAAAAGGGGACGGGAGGAAGGGGGGAAGTGAGGCGTAGATGAGAAGGAGGGAGGGAGCGGAGTGAGGGAGATGGGGGAAGGACAGGGGAAGAGGTTGCAGGGGAGACGGGGAAGGGAACAGGGGGAAGAGGTGAGGGGAGTACGGCGTTGGGGGGGAGAGGGGTGAGGGGAGACAGCGAGGGGAAAAGAGTGTGAGGGAGACGGGGAGACAGGGGAGGGGTAAGGGGTAAGGGTAAGATAAGGGTTATAGCAAGATTAATTTTTACCCCCATAGGGGTCGCGGACTTTCGAAGATTGCGACTGCGAAAGGACCTTTAAAGGGAGGCTTACGAAATCGTGTTTGTGACGTGTATGCGTCTGGCGGTTAGGATGACTTGAGTATTCGGTGACACTCGGCGGGAGGAGAAGGGTCAAGGGCCAGTGTGACCAGGGGCAGGGGCGGCGGCGGCTTCTTCTTCTTGGTGGCGTTTCGAGCCCGAGGTGCGAAGATTAACGCCCCGCTGCTTTATTGTTCGTCCCTGCCTGTGTAAAAGTCCCCCGTTTTTTTTTTTTTTTTTTTTTTTTTTTTCCGTTTCTCGACTATTCTCGCACACTTTTCGCCTCCTCCTATGCTTGCACTGATCCTCCTCCTGGTGTGCTTGCTCTTCCTCTCCTCCTTCTTCTCCTCCACCCCCTTCTTGTTCCCCCTCCCCCTTCCCTTCTTCTTCTTCTTCTTCTTCTTCTTCTTCTTCTTCTTTCTTCTTCTTCTTCTTCTTCTCTTTCTTCTTCTTCTTCTTCTTCTCTTCTTCTTCTTCTTCTTCTTTCCCTCTCCCCTCCTCCTCCTTCTTCTTCCCCCTCCCCCACCTCCTCCACTCCTCCCCCACCTCCCCATACACCACCACCCCCTCCCCCTCCCCCCTCCATACCATGCGTTGCAAAAAATGTCTCCCTCGCTCGGTTCACGCCCATCCCCCTCGTAACGCCACAGTCACGCCGCCCGCCCCGCGCCCGCGATGTGACGGCGTTGCGGAAAATGTTACGAACATCTCCCCTTCTCAGCTTTCCCCTCCCTCTCTCTCTCTTCTCTCTCTCTCTCTCTCTCTCTCTCTCTCTCTCTCTCTCTCTCTCTCTCTCTCTCTCTCTCTCTCTCTCTCTCTCCTCGTCCCCTCGTTGTCGTCTTTCGTTGTTCCATCCGTCGCTTTCTCTCCCTTTCCCCCTCATGTTCCTCTTCCACCCCCTTTATCATCCCTTCTGTCCCTTCTCCTCTTCCTCTCCTACTTCATCCCCTCTCTCCCCTCTCCTCTTCCTCTCTTCTTCTCTTCCCTCTCTCCTTCCCTTCCTTCTTCTCCCTTTTTTGTCCCTTCTTCTATCCTTTTTTCATGCGCTTTTCTTCCTTTCGTCTTCTCCCCCTTTCCCTTCCCCTCTCCTTACCCCCCCCCCTTCCACCCTTCCCTCACCCCCTTCACCCTTCCCTCACCCCTTCCCACCCTTCCCCTCACCCCCCTTCACCCTTCCCCTCACCCCCTTCACCCTTCCCCTCACCCCCCTTCACCCTCCCCTCACCCTTCCCCTCACCCCCATCCCCCGCCCCCCATCAGCATGCTCGTTATACAAAGGCTCCGTGACGTGTCCTGGACGCCGCGTTGGAGGCTCGGGGGGGGAGGGTCAAGGAGCAGGATTTTCCCCTCGTAGGATCTCCATGGGTGGGATGGGGGGTGGGTGTGGTGGGGGAGGGGGGGAGCGAAAGAGGGAGGGGGGAGGGAGGGAGGGAGAGTGATGGGCGGGAGATTGGGGAAAAGGCGTGGTGGGTGCGGGAGAGGGGGGGGGAGCGGGCGAAAGGAGGGAGGAGAAAGGATGGGGGGAGGGAGGGAGGGACGGAGATTGGGGAGGGGGAAGAGAGGTGTTCCTGGTGGGGTAAGGGAAGGAGGGCGAATGGGGGAGGAAGGTATTCCCGGGTGGATGGGTGGGGGGAGGAAGGATGGAGGGAAATAGGTAAGGGGCGAGGAGGGGAAGGGAGGACGGCGCTGGGAGGGGGAGAGGGAGGGAGGCAAAAGCGAGAGAGAGAGGAAAGAGAAGAAATGAGGGGGGCGAAGGGGGAGGAGGTGGGGAGGGATAGAAATCAGAAATCATAATAGTATTTGAAGAGATTAGGCGGCGGAAAATCCATTTCATTTATCCATCTTAACTGTCGCTTCTTTTCGGCCGAATTTTGTTCATTTATCCATTCTTTTTTTTATTTTCTTCAATTTTTTTTTTCGTTTCTCTCATTTTTCTTTTCTTTTCTCCGTTATTCCTTTTTTATTTTCTTCGTTTTTTTTCATTTTCTTTCCTCTGTTTTCCTTCCTAATTCCCTTTTTTTTGTCTACAAGCACTAAGGATTTTTTTCTTCGTTTTTCATAATTCTTTCCTCTGTTTTCCTATCCTCATTATTCCCCTTTTTTTGTCTACAAGCACCAAGGAGCAATTAATTTTCTTCCTTTTTTAATCTTTTTCTTCCTCATCATTCCCTTTCTGTTGTCCACAAGCACTAAAGAGCTTTCTTATTTTCTTCCTCTTTTCATTTCTTTTCTTTCCTCATTATTCCCTTTTTGTCCACAAGCACTAAGGAGCTATTTATTTTCTTCCTTTTTTTTACATTTCTTTCCTCTCTTTTCCTTCCTCATTATTCCCTTTTTTTTTTTGGTCCACAAGCACTAAGGATCTTTTTTATTTTCTTCCTTTTTTCATTTCTTTTCCTTCCTCATTATTCCCTTTTTTTTGGTCCACAAGCACTAAGGGAAAGGCAGTCAAAACTCTTCTTCTTCTCCTTATTATCTTAAACTCGAGGCTAAGAATTCCCTCGGCATCATTAATAGCGTCAAGGGCGATTTTTAAATTCAGTTTTATGGCTTTTTTTTTTGAATTGTGGAGAAGAGGAAGAGAGAGGGAGAGAGAAGGGTGAGGAAAGAGGAGGAGGAGGACTTGGAAAGTGGGAGAAGGGGAATGAATGAGAGAGGAGGAGGAGGAGGAGGAGGACTAGGAAAGTAGGGAGAAGAGGAGAGGAGGAGGAGGACTTGGAAAGTGGAAGAAGGGAAGGAAAGAGAGATGGAGGAGGAGGAGGAAGAGGACTAGGAAACGTGGGAAGAAAGGGGAGGAGGAAAGAGAGAAATGAGGAGGAGGACTAGGAAGGAAGGAAAGAAAGAGGAGGAGGAGGAGAAAAGTGTGGGGGGAAGGGGAAATGAAAGAGAGGGAGGAGTAAGGAGGAGGAGAAAATGAGGGGAGGGGGAGAAAGAGAAAGTAGAAAGTACTAGGCTGGAGGAAGGAGAGCAATGTGAGGCAAGGAAAATGAGGAGAAAGAGAAAGCGGCCGAGAAATGCAAACAATTAGGAATGAAGGTGAATGAGCGAAGACGAGAGGAGGAAATTAGATAAATTGATACGAAAGTGGGCAAGAAAAATAGGAAGGAAAATTATTACATAGATGAATATAGCACGTATTGGATTGGATGAGTTGCAGAGATGAGGGAAAATGAGTAATGGGGAAAAATGAGGAAGGACGAAGTGATCAGAGTTTAGGGGTTATGTGAGTAAGACTATGTGAGTAAGTAAGGATGTATTTGAGGTAGTGAGTTAAGGTGTATGTGAGTGAATGAGTAAGGGGTATGTGAGTGAATGAGTAAGGGGTATGTGAGTGGCTGAGTAAGGGTGCATGTGAAGGAATGAGTAAATGAGTGAGAGAGTAAGTGTGCCTGCCAGTGGCTGAGAATGTGAGAGTGAATGAGGGAAATGAGTGTTTGTGAGTGAGAGCGCAAGGTTGTACGTGAGGAAGGGCGTGAGTCAGTTCATGGGGACGCGTGAGGATGAAGGATGAACCCATGGGAGAATGAGGTAGGAAGTGATGGTGTAAGCCGGGGAGACTGAGAGTGAGGGAGGCAGTGAGGTGAGACTGAGAGTGAGGGAGGGGAATGAGGGTGTACGCCAGTGTGAGACCAGAGAGTGATAGTGAGAATGAGGAGACAGTGAGGGTACGCCAGTGAAGAAGGTGAGCCGGAGTGAGGGAGACAGTTGAGAAGGTGAGAGAGTGAGGGAGCGTGAGAATGTGAGACATGCCAGTGAGAAGTGAGATGAGCCTAGAATGACGCACGGAGAGGTGAGACCGAGAATGAGGGAACAGAGAAGGTGAGACCGAGAGTGAGGGAGGCCAGTGAGAAGGTGAGACGGAGAGATGAGGGAGGCATGAGATGTACACCAGTGAGAAGGTGAGACCGAGAGTGAGGGAGGCAGTGAGGGATGTAGTGAGGGCGCGCGAAGGGTGGACAGGTGCAGACAAAGAGCATGAGGTGGGATGGACGAGCCAGCCAGCCAGTGAGAGCCGTGCGGGTTATGGTAATGGGCGTGGGATGGAGGCAGAAGGAGAGACAGACAGACAGACAGACAGACAGACAGACAGACAGACAGACAAATAGATAGATGGAGACAGGCTAATGAATAAGAGACAGACAAATAGATGGACTGAGACAGAGAATAGATAGACGGAGACAGAGAATAGATAGATGGAGACGGACAATAGGTAGACGGAGACACGGAGAGACAGATAGATTAGAAGACGGAGACAGAGCAGAAGAAAGACGGAGACAGACAGAAGAATAGATTAGATGGAGACGATAGATAGACGGAGACAGCAAATAAAGATTAGACGGAGACAGGCAAATAAAGACAGACAGATAGATAGACGGAGACAGACAAATAGAAGAGCAGATAGATGAATAGAGAACACGGACAGAGACAGGACAGACACAACGGGGCCGGCGAGGGTACGTGCATGTTTGGCATTGTCAGTGCGCGTTTGTGTGTGCGTGCGTGCGTGCGTGCGTGCGCGTGCATGAGAGATTATGAATGACACACTTCACGGCGCCATGTATTCCCCGGCGAGGATGGATGTGTGTAGCTTCGGGGCACCGTCCAGTCGCCATTCCTCCTCCCTTTTCTCCTTTTCTGCTTTCTTTTCTCCTTTTCTGCCTGCTTCCTCTTTTCCTCTCTTCGTCTCTCCCCTTTTTTTTCTTTTCCTTCCCTCCTCGTCTCATATTTTCTCTTCTCTTCTTCTTCCCTATCCTCTCCTTACCTCACTAATCGTTCCCTTCTTCTCTCCCTCTTCACCCTCTCTCCCCCCTTCCACCACCCCTCTCTCTCCCCTTTCTCCCCCTCTCCACCACCCTCTCTCTCCCCTTCTCCCCCCTCATCCACCTCTCCACCACTCCTCTCTCTCTCCACCACCTCCTCTCCCCCTCTCCACCACTTCCACCACCTCCTCTCTCCCCTCTCCACCACCTCTCTCTCCCCTCTCCTCCCACTCACCACCTATTCTCCCCCTCTCCCCCCCCTTCCACCACCTTTCTCCCCCTCTCCCCCCCTCTCCACCACCTCCTCTCCCCCATCTCCCCCCCTCTCCCCTCTCTCCCCTCTCCCCCACCACCCCCTCTCACGCGAATGTCATGCCGAGCCAAAGGGGGTGGGGGGGGGGGGGATAACCATGCACCCGCGAATGCCTGTGCCGGGTGAGCGCCTACGATAAAGACTGGTTTTCGCGCATCGGAACGGAACGGGTTTTAATCGGCGAGGTCAAGTTTATCATCAACAGAAAAGGGATTATTTTATTTATTATATTTATATTTTTATTATTTTTTTTTCTTTTTTTTTTTTTTTTTTTTTTTTTTTGGGGTGGGGTGGTGGGGTGGAGGGGGGATGGGGGTTAGATGGGAGGGGTGGAGGGAAGGGAGAGGGGTTAAGGGAGGGTGAGGGGGTGTAGGAGGGAAGGAGGGGGTAAGATTTTCCTTTTTTTTTTTTTTTGGGGGGGGGCGGTTAGAGGGGTGTGGAGGGAGGGAGAGGGGTGGTGAGGGGGTGAGGGAGGGAAGAATGGGGGTAAGAGAGAGGGGAGGAGGGAGGAAAGGAAGGTTAGTAGGAAGGGGAGAGTGGAAGAGGAAGAGGGAGAAGGAAAATGTAGGAGGAATTTTATATCCCTGAGGGAAATTAGGAAGAGCGTTAGGTGGAGATATAAGATTTAAAGAATAAGAGGGAGAAGAAGGGGAAGAGAAAAGAGCAGAGGAAGAGAGAGAGATGGATAAGTAAACAAATAGAACGAATAAACAGGTTTAAGTAAGATAAACGCGCGAATAGTAGAAAATGAGAAGGAGAGACAGGAAAAGACAAAAACTTTTAGACCAACCCCGCTCCCCCTTCCCCTCTTCCCACCTTACCCCTCTCCCTATCCTCTCTCCCCCTCCCCTCCTCCCCTCTCCCTTCTCCTTCCCTTCTTCCCCTCTCCCTCCCCCTCTTCCTTCCTCTCCCTCTCTCCCTTCTTCCCTCTCCCCTCTTCCCTTCTCTCTCCCTTCCCCTCTCCTCCCCCTCCCCTCCCCCTCTTCCTCCTCTCCCTTTCCCCCCTCTCCCTCTCCCCCCCCCTTCAAGGCCACCACTTTATTGAGAGGATCATAAGGAAATGCTTAATTAAGAAGGCAAAAAAAAGTGCTCAGGGATATGAACTGGATTTTTTTTTTGGGGGGGGGGGTCGTAGGGGGGTAGCAGGGGGTATAATTCATAATTAATGCGAGAGAAAGTGAGAGTAAGAGTAAGGGTGATGAGAGGGGATTGGGATAATGAGTGAGAGTGAGAGTGAGAGAGAGTGAAAGCGAAGGAGAGGGAAGGTAGGCGTTGGAATGAGGAAAGGAGGAGGAGAGAGGGGGAAAACGCGAGAGGGAAGGGAGGAGAGAGAGAGAGGAGTGAAAAGGAAAAGGAAAAATTGGGAGAGAATTCCACGCAAAAGAAAGAGAAAAAATAGAAGCCACAACAAGAAAGTTAAGGTTTGTAGAACAGGAGGGAGGAAGAGGGAGAGAGCGAATGGAGAAAGAGGGAGGAAGAGGGAGAGAGCGAATGAAGGAAGAGGGAAGAACGAATGGAGAAAGAGGGAGGAAAGCAAGGATGAAGAGAAGGCGTGGGGACGAGGACCAAGGAGAAGGAAGGAATTAATAGAGTGGGAGGAAGGAAACGGGGAGTGAGGGAGGAAAGGAAGGAGGAAGAGATTTAGGAATAAAGGAAGAAGAGAGGAAGAAGGAATGGGTAGAAGCAGGGAAGGAAAGAGGAAAGCGGAAGGACGAAGGAGAAAGGAGGAAGTACAAGGAGAAGGGAGGAGGAAAGAGGGAGCAGGAGGGGGAGTGGAGGAGGGGGGAGGAGAAGTTAGTAGTGCCACGTTCCCGTCGTGCGTTCGGGTTGGTCATGGCACTCAGGGCGGTTGTTTGCCCGTTAAGGTGGCACTTGGCACGTCAGGGGCATTGATCTAGTCACAACTTGTGCTCGGTCCTCCCCTGCCCTCCCCTGCCCTCCTCTGCTCTCCCTACCCTACCCTGTCCTGGCTCTCCTCTCCCCTGCCCTGCTCTCCCCTGCCCTCTCCTCCCCTGCCCTCTCCTGCCCTCTCCTCTCCTACCCTCTGCCCCCTCTGTCTCTCTCTTTTTCCTCTTCCCTTTCCATTCATTTTGGTTTTTCTTTTCTTCTCTTCTTTTGGTCTGTTCTCTTTTCGTCTCGTCTCGCCTTTCTTCTTCTCGTCTCTCTTCCCCACCTCTCTCTCTCTCAACACATTTTGTTTTTGTTTTATTTTCCGATACTCAAAAACATTGATTCCTTATTACGGTCTCGCTCTCTCTCTCTCTCTCTCTCTCTCTCTCTCTCTCTCTCTCTCTCTCTCTCTCTCTCTCCTCTCTCGTCTCTCTCTCTCTCTCTCACACACACACACACACACACACACACACACACACACACACACACACACACACACACACACACACACACACACACACACACAAATTTTAAATAAATAAATGTGTATATATATATATATATATAAATGAAAAAGAATAAAATAACTGTACTTACCCCAACTCAAACACCATCAAATACCAGCGATAGTAGCCAACACCGCCCGATGAGGCCCAAACAATGATACACCACACGCCATCACCTCGACCACATGTGCGCTGGCGGGAACACCTGCCTTGGTATGTGTACACCTGTTGCTTCTGAATTGCTGGGGGGGAGGAGGGGGAGGGGGGGTAATTGGGGTCGCAGGTGTTTTGGACTCGATGACAGACGATGCTGCTTTCGGTGGGTAGCTGCTTGTTTGTTTGTTTTGTTTTGTTTTGTTTTGTTTTGTTTGCGGGTTCGTTGTGCGTTTCGTGGAGCGTTTTGTTCGTATGTGTATATTTTTTTCTTGATGTTTAGGTGTACGTTTTTTTTTTTTTTGTTTAGTTAGTACAGGGATCTGTGAAAATTACAGAATTTTTAAAAAATGTGTGTGTGTGTGTGTGTGTGTGTGTGTGTGTGTGTGTGTGTGTGTGTGTGTGTGTGTGTGTGTGTGTGTGTGTGTGTGTGTGTGTGTGTGCGTGCGCGCGCCTGCATACGTACATGTGTGTGTTTCTATTTATTTCCCGCTTTTGGATAATCTCTCCCCACGTTCTTTTCCTCTTCCTCTTCCTCTTCTTCTCCCCCTCCTACACCCTCTTGTTTGTCTTGCACGGAGAAAGAAGAGAGCGGGACACGAAGAAGAAAAAAACAAAATGAAAAATGACAACGAGCGAAAGCGGAATATGGAAAGAAATACAAGAAAGAAACAAAAAGACGAAAGAATAAAAACAAAAAAAAGCAAGATTACACGAAAAGAAAAATCAAAGGAAAGGAATAAGGAAAAAAATAATGTAATGTCCTGGAATAGTTGTTTCCATGGCTACCCACCGATGCCTGCGAGTCGTCGGGAAAAGACGAGGGAGAGAATTGGGAAGGAAGAAGAGAGGAGGCAAGGCAGAAGAGAAGAGGGGGGGGGTGGTTAGGTCTTTCGGAAGGGAGGGAAAGAAGGGAAGGAGGGAGGGAGGGAAGGGAAAGGAAGGAGGAGGAAGGAGGGAGGGAGGGAAAGAAGGAAGGAAGGAAAGAGGGAGAGAAGAAGGAAAGGAATTTAGGTGGGAGGGAAGGAAGGAAGGAGGGAAAGAGGGAGGGAGGGAAAGAAGGAAGGAAGGAAGGAAGTTTAGGAGGGAGGGAAAGAAGGAAGGAAGAAAGGAAAGAAAGATGTCCTTGTTCTTTCAAGGGAGGGAAGGAGGGCGGAGAGGGGTAAAGGGTAAAGGGTACATATTCTTTAAATAGAGGGAAGGAAGGAGTTCGGATGGAGGGAGAGGGGGAGGGAAGGAGGAGGGTGCCATTCCTTATGCTGCAGGGAGAAAGGATCCATGTTCTTGAAAGGGGGAGAGGGGGAGGGAGGGGGAAGGGTCAGTATTTAGGAAGAGGGGAGGGGAGAAGGGGATGTCTATGCTTTAAAGAGAGGGAAGGAAAAAAGGGAATGGAGAAGTCCATGTTCTTAGAGAAGAGAGGAAGAGGGCAGGAGGGAGGGGAAGGGCACAAGCCATGTTCTTGGGAGTCAAGAGAAGAACACCCCCTGTTCATCGCGCGCCGCGCAGTTCTGTTGTTCCTTCCGAGTAGAAGAAGCAGCGAGGGGCGCGGAATTGGCGCAGGGAGCCGGAAGATGGGCAGAAAGTAAGGAGGTGGGGGGGGAGGGGGTAAGAGGAGGGAGGGACGAGAAGAGGATTTCTACCCGTCTAGAGTTGTTTGTTTGTTTGTTTCTTGTCTCGTGCGAGGAAGGCGAGGGAGATCGAGCGAGGGCGTTCGAGAGGGTAGGAATGGTAGGGGGAGGCGTTCGAAGGCGGCGGGGGGAAGGAGGAAGGAGGAAGGAGGGAACGGGAAGGAGAAAGGAAGGAAGGAACGGGAAAGGGAAGGAGGAAGAAACGGGAGGGAAGGGAAGGAGGAAAGGAAAGGAAACGAGGGAAGGAAGGAGGAAGGAACGGGAGGGGAAGGGAAGGAGGAAGGAGGAAGGAACGGGAGGGGAAAGGAGGGAGGAAGGAACGGAGAAAGGAGGAAGGAAGGGGAAGGAGGAGGAAGGAACGGGAGGAAGGGGTACAAGGGGGGGAGGGGAGGGGGGAGAGGGGGGAGAGGGGAGAGGGAGGGGTGGAAGGAGAAGGGGGAGGAAGGGGGGGAAGGACCGGGGAGGGTATTTACAAACTTTCTGTAGTCGTCACCAAGGATACGGATAGGATGCGATATATTATACATAGAGAGAGAGAGAGTGTGCGTGTGTGTGTGTGTGTGTGTGTGTGTGTGTGTGTGTGTGTGTGTGTGTGTGTGTGTGTGTGTGTGTGTGTGTGTGTGTGTGTGTAGCTTGTGCTGTGTGCTTAAGTGCGCGCGTATGTGAATGTAAACGTAAATATGAATGTTCGTATGTATGCGTATGTGTGTGTACATACGCGTATATGCTTATACATGTTTTGCGTGCGCGCGTGCGTGTGCGTCGAAGATCTATCCTGTGTACTTCGGTGTCGCGCCCACGTCACTGCAACCACCTTCCGAAACCCAGTAACATAACCATCCATCTCCACCATCCTCTGTAGGCCTGCCTCTCGTTAACCGCAGGCAGTGAGGTTGCAAGTCTGAACAACACAACAACAACAACAACAACAACAACAACAACAACAAAAAAGCAAACAATCGGAACGGCAGAGAAAGTAACCGCAGCCAGGGCCAGTTCGGGGGACGCTGTCACACCACGATAAGGGAGGCGGGCGTAATGGCGTCCATTTTTACATTAGATAAGCTTTGGGAGAGGGAGAGGAAGAGAGGAACAGGGGGAAGGAAGGAGAGGAAGAGGAAAGAGAAGAGGGAAGAAAGGGAGAGAAAAGAGGACAGTGGAAAGGAGAGGGAGAGGGAGAGGAAAAAGAGGAACAGGGGAAGGAGAGGGAGATAACTAAGAGGAACAGGGAAAGAGAGGGAAGGGGAGACAGGGAAAGAAGGGAGAAAGGGAGAGAAAGAGAGAGAGAGAGAGTAGAAGGGGTGGAGACAACAAAGGGGACGAAAAATAAGAGGCAAGTGAGAGAGTACGGGAATTCGTAGCACTCAGAGGAAGAAGGAAAGAAGGAAGAGATGATAAAGCAAAGAGAGAATAAAAAGAAAAAGAAGAAAAAGTCTCGTGTGATAGCGTGGGGCCACCCGAGGGTTCGTTGTGGGAGATACGAGCTACAGATAAGGGGCAATTGCGTCAAAACAAGGAAGAGAGGTGCTGTGACACGTGCATGTACCGGCCACGTGGATTCACCCAATACGCGTGGCAGTCAGTCAGGAAAGGGGACATACAGATAGACAAATAGATAGATAGGTTGATAAATAGACAGATAGATAGATAGGTAGATAAATAGATAGACAGATAGATAGGTAGATAGGCAGACAGCCATATAGACAAACAGACCGATAGCCAGACAGATAGATAGGTAGATAAATAGATAGACAGATAGGTAGTTAGAGAGGCAGACAGACAAGACAGACAGACAGATTCACACCATGGATTCGGCATCGCGTATTCACCGAATGGCATACATACGCGCGCATTGCGGGTGTGTTTACGCGTACATCCCTATGCTTTGCAGCGCGCGTACCCAACAGGGCTCCTCGTCAGACTTCTCATTGATAAACATCGATACCTTTGCTTGAATAGGGAATAAAACCGCGGAATAAGAATTGCTCCATTAGCCACCGCGAGATGAGGGGGAAAACTGGTCTCCGCGAAGAGCTGCAGTGTCATTGTCAGTGAAAAAAGGGATGTGTATGTATGTGGAGGGATGTGTGTGTGTGTGTGTGTGTGTGTGTGTGTGTGTGTGTGTGTGTGTGTGTGTGTGTGTGTGTGTGTGTGTGTGTGTGTGTGTAGTGTGTGTTGTGTAGTGCCGTTGCCATCCCTCATGCAACACGCATGTATGTTTGCATACACGTCGATCATTTCCTATGCATACTAAGTTTCTAGCAAGAGACAAAGACAGTGGCTCTTCGCTCTCTCGTGCCATATGAAATACAAATGAATCCTCATACCAGACTGTTCTGAAACCACGTGAAGGGAAGCATATTGGGGATTTTGAAACCACGTGAAGGGAAGCGGATATTTGTGGATTTTGAAACCACGTGAAGGGAAATGGATATTTGTGGATTTTGAAACCTGAAACCACGTGAAGGGAAATGGATATTTGTGGATTCTGAAACCACGTGAAGGGAAGCGGATATTTGTGGATTTTGAAACCACGTGAAGGGAAATGGATATTTGTGGATTATTTGTGGAAAACCACTGAAGGGAAAGCCCACGTGAAAACGGATTTTGTGGATTTTGAAACCACGTGAAGGGAAATGGATATTTGTGGATTTTGAAACCACGTGAAGGGAAGCGGATATTTGTGGATTTTGAAACCACGTGAAGGGAAATGGATATTTGTGGATTTTGAAACCACGGAAGACGGGGCTTGGGAATCATGCTGTGAAAGAACGGGTATCAACAGAATAAATGTAAAGTTATTCCTTTAAGGGTAAAGCGGGTATTGCGCACATTGACGTACTGCGGAAGAAAGGGAAAAAAAAAGGAAAATGAAAATGCCGGAAAAGCGGAAGAATGAGAAGGAAAACGAAAATAAAAATGCCGGAAAAACGGAAGAAATAAAAAAAAACGATAATAAAAATGCCGGAAAAGCGGAAGAAGATAAAAAAGGAAAAAAATGCCGGAAAAGCGGAAGAATTAAAATGCCGGAAAAGCGGAAGAAATAACGAAAATTAAAATGCCGGAAAAGCAGAAGAAGATATAAAATGCCGGAAAGCGAAAAAAAAAAAACGAAAATAAAAGTGCCGGAAAAGCGGAAGATAAAAAGGGAAAAAAATGCCGGAAAAGCGGAAGAAGATTAAAATGCCGGAAAAGCGGAAGAAAAAAAAAACGAAAATAAAAATGCCGGAAAAGCAAGAAAGAAACGAAAAAATGCCGGAAAAACGGAAGAAGGAGAAGAAACGAAAATGAAAATGCCGAAAAATTTAATAAAATAAATGTGGGGATGGCGCCATTTCGATGCCCATTTATCTCAGGTCATTAATCGAGGGGATGCAGGTGGCAGGGAAATCTCTGAAAGGTGAAGCGAGTGGGACGAAGGAAGGAGGGAGAAGAGGAGAGGGGAGAGGGGGGTGATTTTGTTTCTTGGAGATTCGTCTTCGTCATCTTGTTCGTTATTACGGATACCCTTCTTGTTTTTTTCTACCTTCATCATTTATTCTTCCTCTTTTTCTTCTCCCTCCTTTTGGGCAAAATAAAACAGATATTATGTCACAGCAAAGAATATCCATTGTAACAAATGGAATTAAAAATAAGACTAAATTTTCTGTCTTTGGTGTCGTCATCATCATCATCATCATTATCATCACCATCGTCATCATCGTCGCCATCGTCATCACTATCACTATTGTCATTATCTAACGCATGGATCATAAACCTCATAAACACCATGATCATCACCAATTCATCTTCACCACCATCCTATCATCACCATCACTTACCCACTTGAACTCGGGACGAATCACCGTATTTACCAACAGACGATGACTGAATAAGTATGAATGATGATGATGATAATGTAGATGATTATGAATATGATGAATGGTGATGATTATGAATATCGATGATGATGAGATGATTATGATGATATATGATGACGATGATGAAATGATGATGATGATGATGATGATTATGATGATGATGGTGATGGTGGCGATGATGGACGTGTTCAGGCAATTACGTACTGTTTCCCCCCCCCCCTAATTGGGACCGATGGACTGTTAGCGCAGAGGTTAAATTGGGTGGTTAAAGTCGTTTGCGCGACGAAAAACGACCTGTTTTTAAAGAGGGGATCGGCGCCGGGGCAACTTTGATGATGACGATGAGCTGTTTGATGTGATGAGTTTTTTTGCCGAGGAGAAGGTTGCTGGTGGTGGTGGTGGTGGGGTGGTGAGGGGAGTCTGTGTCTGTGGGTGTGGGGGGGGGGGGGGTGAAGGTGGTGGTGAAGGTGTGGTGGTGGTGAGTGGTGGTGAAGACTGGTGGTGGTGGTGGGTGGTGGTGTGGTGGTGGTGGAGAGGGGGGAGAGTGGTGGTGGTGGTGGTGGTGGTGGGAAGGTGTGGTGGTGGTGGTGAAGATGGTGATGGTGAAAAGGTGGTGGTGTGAAGTGGTGGTTGGTGGTGGTGAAGGTGAGGGGAGTCCTGTGTGGGGGGAGGGGGGGTGTCCGGGGTTAGCTGTTCATACCTGTAGATGGCGCGCGTCGTGTGTTTGTGTGTGCTTGTTCGCTATTTGTTTGTTTGTTTTCTGTTTGTTAAAGAGAGCCAGGTGGATTTAAAGGTTATATGACTGATTTATATGTCTCACGGGAGCCACTGTTCATCGCGAGAGTATAGTGAGAATAAGAATAATGAAAAATGGTGGATATTACCTTTATTCGAGTATTTTCCCATTATTCAGGTTTAACCTAATTATCATATTCATAATTCATCTTCTCATTCCAACCCCCAGCGGCTTTCGGAAAGTGAGACGAATATTATAAAAGCGAATTATTGTTCTTGCTATTATCATATCTACATTTTTATTATCGTCATTATCTCCCCTTCTCTCTCTCTCTCTCTCTCTCTCTCTCTCTCTCTCTCTTTTCCTTTGGCTTGTTCTTCGTTCCCCTTTCATTTTCTTTCCATTCGCCTTTCTCCCCTTCTCTCCTCGTGTTTTCTTTCGCTTCCCTCCCCTTCTTCTCGTTTGTAGCCTTTTCCTGCGTTGCCTCTCTCTTCCATTCCATCCCTTTCCATCTTATCGTTTCGTGTCCCTCTTCCCTTTCCCTTTTCACGTCCCTGTGTCCTTTCTCTTACCTTCGTTTCCCCTTTGGTGTTTCGTGTTTCCTTCTTTTCCTTTTTCCTTTGCTTTCTTTCCCTATTCCTTTTCCTTTCTTTCCATTCCATTTCGTCTTTCCCCATCCCTGTCCCTTGTCCTCTCCCTCTCCTTTGCACTTTCCTTCTCCCACTCCCTCTCCTTTTCCCCTCCATTTCTCTTTCTCTTTTTTCCCTTTTCCCTTTCTTCTCATTCCCTTTTCCTTTTCCTTTCTCACTCACCTTTCCCTTTCCTTTCTCACTTTTTTCCTTTTCCTTTCCTCTCCTTATGCGATAGTAATGATTTGTCGATTCTTCCGCCTTCTCTTCCCTTTTCCCTTCGTACTCTTGTTCATCGCCATTCCCTTCTCTTCCCTTTCCTTACCTCTGCATTGCCTTCCACTTCTCCCCTTCTGCTTCCTCATCCCTATCCCAGTTCCCCCCCCCCCCCTCCCACCCTTCGCAAGTCAAGCCCCACGATCTCCTTCGGTGGCTTTGCATTCCCTCCGCTCTATGTCCCTCTTCCCTCCGTCCCTCCGTCTCTCTGTCTCTCTGTCTCTCTACTCTCCACCCTCCACCCCTCTACCCTCCGCTCTCTGTCCTTCTTCCCTCCGTCCCTCCACCCTTCAACCTCTACCCTCCGCCCCTTCACCTTTATCCTCCGCCCTTTACCCCCTCTTCCCCTCCGTCCCTCCACCCCTTCACCCCTCTTCCCTCCGTCCCTCCA
>NW_020870248.1:324107-339107 GCF_003789085.1 Penaeus vannamei | reverse complement strand
AGAGAGGAGAGGGAAGAGAGAGGGTGGGAGAGAGGAGAAAGGAGAGAGAGAGGGAGGGAGAGAGAAAGAGAGATAGAACTTACGGAATATGACCATACATACGCATACATACGCAAAACCTTGCAGATAAGCCCCGAATAAAGGTAGAAGAAGCACTATTAAGATAGTAATAATGACGAAAAATAAGATACAAAAATTTAAAAAAAAAATAAAAAACAAAATCGAAAATAAGAATAAAAAAATAAAGACTGTGAGAGAAACAAGAGAGAGAGAGAGAGAGGAAGAGAGATGAGAGAAGAGAGAGAGAGAGAGAGAAGAGAAGAGAGAGTCAGAGAAAGAGAGAGAGAGAGAGAGAGAGAGAGAGAGAGAGAGAGAGAGAGAAAATGGGAAAAAGAGAGTGAAGGAAAAGAAGAAAGTTGTTTCTTGTTGTTGGAAAACTTGTTTATATTAACTGCGATCTGGGATGACCTTTGCCGAAGACTGTCTTTTTTTCTTTTTCCTTTTTTCTGTTCTTTGATTCGTAAAAAAATGGTGAGAGGGGGTGGAGAGAGAGAGGGGGGGGGAAAGAGGAGGGGGAGAAGGGGAGAGGAAGGAGGAAGAGAAAAGAGAGAAGAGAAAAGAGAAGGAAGGTGGGGGGTGGGAGGGGGGGGGGAGAGGCGGGGGAGGAAAAAGGGGAAACAAGAGGAAGGGAAGGGGAAAGAGAAAGAAAAAAAAGTAGTAGAGGAAAAAATAGAAGAGATAGGAAGGGAAACTAGAGGAGAGAGAGAAGAGAGAGAGAGGAGATAGGAGAGAGAGAGAGAGAGACAGAGAGAGAGAGAGAGAGAGAGAGAGAGAGATATGGCATCTCCATTTATATATATATTTATTTATTTCTTCCCATTCTCTTGACTTTTTTTATAGGAAAGACAGAAAACGGGATGGGAGGGAAGGAGGGGTAGGGGTTAGAGGAACGAGGGGGAGCGGGGGAAGGGGGGGGGGGGTCGTGACGTATCGAGCGTCGTATCTCCGGGTCGTGATCCAGTTGCTTCAGGTAATGGCGACTTTATGGCCATTAGTTGGGAGATTCGGCGATTCGGAGATTGGGGAGCGGTGGGGGTGGGGTGGGGTGGTGGGGGGGATATCGAGGAGTTGCGTTCGGCAGTGGCGGCGGAGACAGCGGCGGGGGGGTGGCGGTAGGGGGTGGGGGGGATTATCTGTTTTCCCCCTCCTCTTCCTCCCCCTTTTCGCTCTATTCTTTCCTTTCGTCCTGTTGCTTGTCCTTCCCTCGTCTGGGCGGTTGGGGGGGGGTGGGTACTGTTCCCCCCCTCCTCCCTCTTCCTCCCCCCTTTTCGCTCTATTCCTATCCTTCGTCTGTTGCTTGTCCTTCCCTCCTCGTCTGGTTATTCTTCTTTCTTTTTTCCCTCTCGTTATCTCTTTGATCTCTCGTTCGTCTTGTTACTCTTTATCCTCGCCCTTATCCGCTCCTTCATCATCCACTTATCCTCTTCATCCTCTGATCCTGTCATCGTCTCATCCTATTCTCTCATTATCGCCTTATCCCTTAATCCTTTTCATGTCTTTGCCCCTCCTTTCTCGTTCTTATCCTTTCCTCATCCTTGTCCTAACCCTCTTCTCCTCTTTCCCATCCCCATCTCTTCCCCATCCCCACCATCTTCCCCACCCCATCTCTACCTTCTTTCCCATCTTCCCCACCCACCCATCCCATCCCTACCCCATCTTCCCCACCCCCATCCCTACCTTCTCCCCACCTCCATCCTCATCCCTTCCCCCACCCCATCCCTTCCCCCATCCCCATCCCCCCATCCCCATCCCACCATTTCCCCACCCACCCCATCCATCCCATCTTCCCCACCCACCCCATCCCCGAAGTACTGCGAGTCGCTTCCGCCCCGGGCGCCTCCGGGCTCCCCTGCTCGACGATGGCCACGACGACGGCGACGCAGCGGGCGATTCGGGGCCCGGCGTCGCTCGCTCGGCAAGGAGGCGGAGGCTCGTGCGCTCTGGGGCCCGTTTTCCTTTCTTCTTTTTCTTCTTTTTTTTTTCTTTTGTCTTTCTTTTTCTTGTTCTTGTTCTTTTTGTCTTTTTTTTTTTCTTCTTCTTCTTCTTCTTCTTCTGCCCGTCTTCTGCAGATTCGTTTGCCTTGGCTTCGGTTGTGTGTGTTGCTTGTCTGAATCTCTTCTCCTTCTCTCTCTCTCTCTTCTCTCTCTCTCTCTCTCTCTCTCTCTCTCTCTCTCTCTCTCTCTCTCTCTCTCTCTCTTCTCTCTCTCCTCTTCACTTCCCCATTCCCCCTTTCTCTCTTCCCCAACACCCCCCCACACACATACACACGCGCGCGCGCACAAGCACGCACGCACACAAAGCGCCCACAGAAAGACGGTCGAGTAGGCAGGGAGTCGAGTTGCAACATCGCCTGAGGGCCTTGCTTTCTCCTTCTCCGTCTTCTTCTTTCGGGCTCGTCAATTGCAATCGATTAATTTCAACTCGTCCTCTCTGGAGGGACGGGTAGAAGGGAAGGCGTGGAGGCCGAAATGGGTAGATGGAAGGGCGAGGGCGAGGGAGAGGGAGGGAGAGAGAGAGAGAGAGAGGGTGTGTGCGTGGGCTTGGGAGAGGAGGAGAGGGAGAGCGAGAGAAGAAAGGGTGGGTGGGAGGAGATGGAGAAAGGGGTGAGAGGAGGAAGGTGAAGGAGAAGCAGAGAGAGGAGGGAGGGAGGTAAGGAGGGAAGGAGAAGAGGAAAAGCAGAGAGAAGAAGGAGGGAAGGGAGGAGGAAAGAGAAGGGTGGGGTGGATGGAATGGAGGAGGAGGAGGAGGAGGAAGGGATGAGAAGGAGGGAAGATGGAAGGAAAAGCAAGAGGGAGGGAAGAAGGAAGCGAATAAGTAAGAGGGAGACAGAAAGAGAGATCTGGAGAAGGAAAGGATGTTGTCGTTTCGGGAGAGTAGGGGCAGGGAAAGTAAAGATGCATGAGGGAAAGAGAAAGGGAACGTTAGAGGAAGGGGAAGGGAAGAAGAGCGTATGAAGAAGAAAGAGTGTGTGAGGGAAGGGAGAAAGTGAGGGAACGGATGTATGAGGAGGGAGAAAGGAACTTTGAGGGAGAACGATGTACGAGGTAGGGGAGAAAGGGAGCGATGTGGAGACTGAGAGGTGAGCGGGAGAGGGTGGGGAGAAGGGAGCGTAGAGTAGGAATGAGGGAGAAGGGTGTATGATGGAGGGAAGAAAGGGCGCTAGAGTTTTAGGAATTAGGGAGAAGGGTGTATGAGGGAGGGAGAAAGGGAGCGCTAGAGTTTAGGAATTAGGGAGGAAGGGTGTATGAGGGGGGGGGAAAGGAGCGCTAGAGGTTAGATGGGGACGAAGGGTGTAAATAGAAGTATGGGGAGAAAAGGAGCCTAGAGGTTGGGGAAAGAGGGGAGACAGGGTGTATGAAGGGAGGGGTAAAGAACCGTTTGGAGACTTTAGAGGTGAGGGAGAGGGTGTGATGGAGGGAGGGAGAGAGGTGAGGGAGAGGTGTACGAGCCATAGAAGAGTAGTGAGGATTGGAGAAGGGAGCGTCTGAGAGTGAGGAAGGCATAGCCCTCCATTGCTCTTAGCCTTGTGCCTAGGGCCAGCGGTACAGCTGGTAGTAGTTTTGACGGGGGTCGGAATGTCGGTGAGTGTACGGGGGTTGGAAGAGTAGGTGCGGGTACGCCCCTCTATTTTGGTGCTGTGCTGTTGTTGGCATGAGACGCGGTGGTGCGGACAGTGGTGGGCTACGTGTTCGTGAGGTTGTGCGGGCTGTGCGCGGCGGTGGATCAGGGACAGTACCGGTCTGGTGTCCGCCGCTTTCTGGCGGTGTTGATGTGCCTCGCGTCTCGTCCGCGGCGTCATCACGTGTCTGCAGCGTTATTGTAACTTTGTCCAGGGTTAGTGCTGGTCTCTGGTGCTGGCCTGTGTTGGGTTGGAGGTGGGGGATGATCTGGGGGCGTGTGTTGGGGAGAATCAGGGGTGCTTGAAGAGGGATAGCTGGGTTGGGAGTTGGGAGTTGGATGATTGGGATAGTCGGGGGATGGCAGTTGGAAGTTGGGGAGAGGGTTGGAGTTGGGATTGGAGATTGGGGAGAGGGGAGTGGGGGTTGGAGTTTGGGGGCAAGGGTGGAGATTGGGGAGGATTGGGGAGAGGGTGGGGGTTGGGGGTTGGAGATTGGGGAGATGGTTGGGAGTTGGGAGTTGGGGTTGGAGATTGGGGGTTGGGACCTTTGTTAGGGGTTGAGTGTCGGGGTGGGGATGGGGGGCCTGGGTTAGGGGTTGGGTTGGGGTTGGGGACTGGGTTAGGGGTTGGATTTAGGGAGGGCCTGGGTTTGGGATTGGTGTCGGGTTGGGATGGGGGGGGGGGGACGGTGTAAGGTTGGAGATTGGGGGTTGGGGACCTGGGTTTGGGACTGGCTGCCGGGGTTGGGACTGGGTATGGGTTTTGGAGATTGGGGGGGTGTCGGGGTTGGGATAGAGACTGTGGTTGGAGGTTTAGGGTTGATGGAGGTTGATGAGGGGTTGGTGGTTTAGGATTGCGTGGTTAGAGTGCTGGATGGGGGAAGTTGGGGGTCGGGGTTGTGGGGTGATGGTTGAAGATGAAAGATCGAAAGTTAGAAGTTAGGGGCTGGGGGTTGGAGAATGATTGGGAGAGATTAGGGGGGGGTAGTGGTTGGGGGTTGGAGAATGAATAGTGGGGATTGGGAAAGGATTGGGGGTTGTAGGGCCGGGATTATCAGATATTGTTGATAATTAGGTTTTAGGCTTGAGGGTTGAAGGTTGGTTCAAGACTCGAAATGCGGCAGAAATGCAAAGGCAATTTCTCTCTCTCTCTCTCTCTCTCTCTCTCTCTCTCTCTCTCTCTCTCTCTCTCTCTCTCTCTCTCTCTCTCTCTCTCTCTCTCTCTTCCTCCCTCTCTCTCTCTCTCTCTCCTCTCCCTCTCCCTCTCTCCCTCCCTCACTCCCCTCCCTCCCTCCCTCCTCTTCTCTGCAGTTTGCCTTGCGACATTTCCCTCCCTTTTAGCTCCATTTACTCTCGACTCATTTAGTTATTTGCATTCCACTTGTTTAGGGGTGATGTCATCGCCCGTCAAGTGTACTCATCACTTAAACAGCGGCGCCCCCCTCGCCCTCCTTCCCCCCCCCCTTTCCTTCCTTCCTTCCTCCTCTCCCACTTTCTCTCTTCTTCCTCTTTCATCCCTGCGTTTCTTCCTTCCTTCTCCTCCTTCCTCTTTTTCATCCTCCTCCTCCTCCTGCTCCTCTCTTCCCTCTCCCTTTTTGTCTTTCTTTTCCTCCTTTTCCTGCTCCCTTTCTTTCTCCTCCTCCTTTTTCTTCTTCCTCTCCTCCTCCCCCTCCCTTTTTGTCCTTTCTTTCTCCTCCTCTCCTCCTTCTCCTTTTCCCTCTTTTGTCTTTCGTTTCTTTCCTCACTCTCCCTTTCTCTCCTTTCTTTCTTTACCTTTCCTTCCTCCCTCCTCCTTCTCTCCTTTCCTTCCTTCCTCCTCCTCTTCCTTTCCCCCCTACTCTTCTTCTCTTCTCTTTCGCTTTTTTTCCCTTGATGCACCCTCTCCATTTCGCTTTTTCTCACCCCCTCCCCTCTTTCCTCTCCCGTTTACCTCTCGGTTATATTATTCTGTCTGTCTGTCTCTCTCTCTCTCTCTCTCTCTCTCTCTCTCTCTCTCTCTCTTCTCTCTCTCTCTCTCTCTCTCTCTCTCTCTCTCTCTCTCTCTCTCTCTCTCTCTCTCTCTCCTCCCTCTCCCTCCTCTCTCTCTCTCTCTCTCTCTCTCTCTCTCTCTCTCTCTCCTCCTCTCTCTCTCTCTCTCTCTCTCTCTACACTCTCTCTCTCTCTCTCTCTCTCTCTCTCTTCTCTCTCTCTCACACACACACACACACTCTTTTCTCCTCTTTCCCTCCTCCCTCCTCTTTCCCATCTCCCCTCCCCTCCCCCCTCCCCCCCCCCTCCGCCTTCCTTAGCCCAGCTTGAATGCATCATTTTCTGCCCCTCAAATGATCTTCCAAGACGCTTTCTCTCTCTCTCTCCTCCCTCCCTCCCTCCTCCCTCCCTCTCTCCTCTCCCTCTCTCTCTCTCTCTCTCTCTCTCTCTCTCTTCTCTCTCTCTCTCTCTCTCCTCTCTCTCCTCTCTCTCTCTCTCTCTCTCCCCCTCTCTTCCTCCTTTCCCCCTCCTTTTCTCTCCCCCCCTCCTCCTCCAATTTTCTCTTCCCTCCCCTCCCTCTCTTTCCCTCTTCCCCCTCTTCCCTCCCTTTCTCCTCCCCCCCCTCCCTCCCTCCCTCCCTCCCTCCCTCCTCCCTCCTCGCAAGGGGCTTCAATAACAGAGCATATTGCGTTCTCTTGTTTAACGGCCTTATTAAGAACAGTTGCGAAGGGCCAGTTTGTCGCGCGCTGACAGCGGCAACTCGCCCTTATGCCCCCCGCGCACAAGGGCCGAGAGTCGCGCGGCCTGTGCGTTACTCTAGGACTGTAAACATTAATTGAAATATGCTAATGAGGTAGAGAGCATGAAAGGAAAGTTGGTAATGCAGAATAATCAGCGCTTCCTCTCTCTCTATCTCTCTCTCTCGGCTCTTTATCTCTTTATATGTCTCTGTCTCTCCCTCTTCCCTCTTTCCCTCTCTCGCCCCCCCCTCGCCTTCCCTTTCCCTCTCTCTCTCCCTTCCTCTCTCCTCTCTCTCCCTCTTCCTCTCTCCCTCTCTCCCTCCCCTTTCTCTCTGCCTCTCTCCCTCTCTCCTCTCCAGTCTTGGAGCGAGACCTATTGTTTAGGCGGTCGAGGAGAGTAAGGAAGGAAGGAAGGAAGGAAGGAAGGAGGGAAGAGGGAGGAAAGAAAGGAGGGAGAGGGAGAAAAAGAGAGGAGAGGAAAGAAAGAAGAGGGTGGGAGGAGAAAGAGAAGGGAAGTAAAGAAGGAGGGAAAGGGTGGGGGAGAATAAAGAGAGAAGGCAGAGGGATGAAAAGAAAGGAGATGGAGGGAAGAAAAGAGAAAGGTAGAGAGCAGTGAGAGAAAGAGAATGGAGAGGGCGAGTAAGAGAAGGGTAGGGAGAGAATGATAAGAAGGCGAGGGGAAGAGCGAGACGAAATAATAAAGATAAATGAAAAATATACCAAGAGGATCATTCAGAGTCAGACAGGGAGAAGGAGGAAGAGATGTAGAACGAAATTAGATAAAAAGGGTGAAAGAGGAGTGAGAAGAGACGAGAGAGAAGAGAGAGAGAGAGAGAGAGAGAGAGAGAGAGAGAGAGAGAGAGAGAGAGAGAGAGAGAGAGAGAGAGAGAGAGATCAGTGTAAGAGAGAGAGAGAGAGAGAGATAGGAGAGAGAGAGAAAGAAAGAAAGAGAGACGAGAGAGAGAGAAAGAGAGAAGAGAAAGAGACCGAGAGAGACACCAAAAGTCAGTATGAGGATCGGCGAGTATGCAGCAACGGCCAATATGTAACCGTTTCGAAGCTGCGAGGTTAGTGTGTCATCGCCTGCAATGGTCGCAGTAAAAGTTCTTCTCACGCCTGATATTTTCTGAGTCATGCTTAGTGTATGCGAGAGTGCGTGTGTGTGGGGGGGTGAGGGTGAGAGAGAGAGAGAGAGGAGAGAGAGAGAGAGAGAGAGAGAGAGAGAGAGAGAGAGAGAGAGAGAGAGAGAGAGAGATGGGGAGTGGGGGGAGAGAGTGTGAGAGAGAGAAGGAGAGAGAGTGTGCTGTGATTGTGTGTGTGTGTGAGTGTGTGGTGTGGTGTGTGTGTGTGGGGTGTGTGTGTGTTGTTGTGTGTGTGTGGTGTGTGTGTGTGTGTGCGTGTGTGTGTGTGTGTGTGTGTGTGTGTGTGTGTGGTGTGTGTTCGTGCATGTGCGTGTATTCATGTGTGTGAGTGTGTTCGTTCATGTGCGTGTTCCATGTGTGTGAGTGTGTCGTTCATTGCGTGTATTCATGTGCATGAGTATGTATATGTATATTTACATGTGCACGTGTAGTTGATATTGCGAAGAAAGGAAGGGGAAGCAAGGGAAAGGAAAGGAAGGGCAAGAAGAGAAGAGAAACGGAGAGGAGTGTTAGAAAGCTCATCAGAGATCGACCACATAACCAGCCACCAAATTGCTCCGCGCAGCTGTCCCACGTGTACAGATGTGCAACAAATAAGCTTATCGATACAGGCTTAGAATATATATATATACTCACGTATACGAACGCGCACCACGCACCACACACTCATACACACACAACTCACTCACACTCACACACACACACACAAACACAACACACACACAAACACACACAAACTCACACAACACATACAAACACACACACAAACACACATCAACCCCACAACACCACACACGCCACACACCACACACGCCCACACACACACACACACACACGCCCACACTCCCACACACACACACAGCTTCCTGGACAACAGAAAAACGATAAAAAACGATAAAAAAAAAGAATAACAATAATGATGAATGATTAAGGGAATAAAAAGGCGGATGATTACGGAAAAGAGAGACGAGCAGGATAATGATGTATTAATAAATCTACCGCCGTAGGGGATGATAACATTAACCGTAAGAATAAAAGGCGAGAAGCTAGGGAAGGGGGGGGTAGAAAAGAGAGAAAGAGGAGGAGGAAAGAGGAGGAAGGAGGTGGGAGGTGGAGGAGGAAAAAGGAGGAGGAGGTGAGGTGGTTGGTGAGAGGAGGAGAAGGTGGTGGAGGAGGAGGAGAGGAGAAAGAGAGAGTGGTGGTGGTGGAGGAGAAAGAGAGAGGAGGAGGATGGAGGATGGATGAGGAGCGAGAGAAGGTGGGGTGGAGGAGTAGAGTATGATAAAGCAACGGGGAGGGAAAAGAGGAAGGAGGAGACGGCGTAAGGCGTATTAGGGTCAGGATAAAGAAGTGCAGCGAGAGAAGGGAATAAAGAAGAGTGCGAGCGAGAGAATGGAGAGAGGGAGTGGGAAATGAGAGAGACACGGAGACACGGATCGACGGGCGAGGGACGGGGATAGACAGACACGGCAGATAGATACAGACACACGCACACACGCACACGCAAACGCACACGCACACGCACACGCACACGCACACGACACACACACACACACACACACACACACACACACACACACACACACACACACACACACACACGCACACACACACACACACACACACACACACACACACACACACACACACACACACACACACACAACACACACACACACACACACACACACACACGGCAGATCAGCAGACAGACAGACACAAGACGGACAGACAGACAGACAAGAAAGACAGACAGAGTGCTAGTTAAAAAAAATAGACAGTGGCAGAGGCCTGACGGAAGAATGAGAATAGTGTAAGAAGAAAGAAGAATAGGAGAGAATAGGAATTCGGAAAGGGAAATGGCGAGGAAAAGGAGAGAAGAATGAGAATGTAAGAAAAAAAAAAGAAGAAGAAAGAAGAATAAGAGAGAATAGGAATTCGGAAAGGGAAATAGCGAGGAAAAGCAGAGAAGAGAGATGGGAGAGGGAGGAGGAGGAGGAGGACGCCAGGATGGCTTGGGCGCGACCAGAGAGGCAGGATGAAATAAAGCTGCCAAGTGACGGCACCGAAGAAAAACTGGTGCGGAGGAGGGAGGAAGGAAGGAGGGGAGAGGGAGGGAAATAATGAGGAAGAATGGGGAGGGAGGAGGGGAGAGAGAAGGAAGAGGGAATGAGGGAAGGAGTTCAGGAAGGAGGGATGAGGAGAGAGAAGAGGGAGGGAGAGAATGAGGGAAAAGAGAGGAAGAGAGAGAAGAGGAGGGAAGAGAAAGAGGGAAGGGGAGGAGAAGAGAGAAGGAGAGGGGGAGGAGAAAGGAGGGAAAGAATGAGGGTGGAAGGAGAAGAGGAGAAATGAGGGAAGAGAAGGAAGGAGAAAAGAAGGGAGGGATAGAGTGAGGTGGGAGGGAGAAAAGGGAAGGAGAAGAAAGGAAGAGAAAAAAATGAGTAGGAGAGAGAGGAAGGAAGGAGGGAAAGAATGAGACGAAACGATGGGAGGAGGGAATGAAGAGAAGAAGGAGAAGAAGGAGGGGAGAATGAGAGGAGGGAAGGGCGAGGAAGAGAGGGAAGAGTGGATACCCATAGCCATTGGCAAAAATAAAATGTTTCTATCTATCTATAGATAAATAAAGACAAACGCACTGATGCATGCAGTAATGGTATTAAGAAGAGAGAGAGAGAGAGAGAGAGAGAGATGAGAGAGAGAGAGACGAGAGAGAGAGAGAGTTATTAAAACTGAGAGCGAAAATCAGTGAGAGAGAGAGAAAGAGAAGTGAGTGAGAGTACGAGAAAGAGAAGAATGAGAATGAGAATGAGAATGAAATGAAGAAGAATGAGAGAGAGAGTGAGTGAGTGAGTGAGTGAGTGAGTAGGTGAGTGCAAGGGGCATGGCTGGGAGTTAAGTGTAAGAAAGTTTTTTAATGATTATGAAAGACCCCGATTGGGAATGCACCGAAGCCCCTCACTAGGACAACAGCTGACTCACACCGATAATAATACAAGCAGTAATAATAGTAGCTCCGCAGCGGTTGCAGCAAAAGCAATTGCAAGCGCGAGTGCGTAGCGGAAGAACAGCGCTGCCAACATCGCGGCGAGAGAACGGAACGTAGAAGTGTATGGAAATTCAGGGTTGCCAACAGCGGCCCACGGGTGCGATCGTAGCAGGGACCTCCCCCCTCCCCCCCTTCCCCCTCCTTCCCCACATCCCCCATCCCTCCTGCTCTTCCCCTTCCTCTTCCCCGTCCCCGTCCCCCGTCCCCCTCCCCGGACGGCGGGGCAAACAGCATGCCCCCCGCCCGGAATAAATCAATATGAAAGTTGACATTTATGCTAATTAAGCTTGCCGGGGGAATCTGGTCGGATCGGGGGGGGGGGAGGCTCCGTCTATGGCGATAAAGCGGTCCCTAATAAGAACGGGGAAGGACTGTAGCAACGAGGAGGAGGAGGAGAAGAGGGAAAGAAGAGGGAGGAGAGGAGGGAAAAGAAGAGGAGGAGAGAGGGAAAGGAGAGGTATCGGCGCGGAGTGAGTTATCGGCGGAGGCACGTCGGGGCTTTGTTTACACGTGTTTGGCTCTATCATGATAATTCTCCTCAGCCGCACACGCACGTACACACCACGCACCTGTGCGCGCGCGATCACCTGACTCCGCGCTGCCACTTACCCCGGTCACGCTCGCCGCTTGCGCTCATGTTCTTGTTCTTCTTGTTCTTCTTCTTCTTCTTCTTCTTCTTCTTCTTCTTCTTCTTCTTCTTCTTCTTCTTCTTCTTCTTCTTCTTCTTCTTCTTCTGTTTCTTTCCCTTTCTACTTCTCTTCTCTTCCTCTTCATCCTCTTTCTTCTCCCATTTTCTCCCTTCCACTTCATCCTCTTTCTCTCCTTTTCTCCCTTCTCTTCCTCTCCATTCCTCTTTTCCTCTCCTCTTTCTTACATGCACACACACACATAATCCGGCCATCTCTGTCTTCTCCCCACCCTCCCTTGCTCTCTCTCTTCCTCCTCTACCCATGCCCCTGCCTCTACCCTACCTCTACCCATGCCTCTACCTTTACCTCTACTCTACTCTACCTCTACTCTCCTCTACTCTCTCTACCTCTCTACTCATGTCTCTACCCCTACCTCAACCTCTACTTCTGCCCCTACTTGTACTCCTACCCTTACTTCTACCCTACCCATGCCTCTGTCCCCCTTCCCCCTCCCTCCCCCCTCCTTCCCCCTTCCTCCCTCCCTCCCTCCCTCCCCTTGCCCTCCCTCTCGCCTTTTTTACGCTTTTAATTAGATAGATGTAGAACACCCTCTTGTTCGTCCGCCTTTGGGAAACCGCTCTTTCTAATTTGCATTCGTGATTACGTCCTCACGAATTTCTGAATGCTGTGCGCGCGATGTTGATGTTGCTTGCGCCCCCGTGTGTGCTTGCTCGCTGCTTGCTTGCTTGCTTGCTTGCGCCCCGTGTGTGCTGCTTGCTCGCTCGCTGCTTGCGTTTTGCCGTGCTTGCTTGAGATCTCTCTGGTTCCTGCTTCTTCGTCTTTTTGTTGTTGTTTTTGGAGTCGCGAAAAATGGTGGCGCACGCGGTGGTTCCCCTTTTTTTGTGTCTTTTGTGCGGCAGGGACGGAGTTTAAGTTGGGTTTAGTGTGGCGAGGGCGGGTAGGTGGGGGGCTGGCGGGCGGGCGGGCGGGCAGGCAGGAAGGCAGGTAGAAAGGCAGGCAAGGAGGCAGGCAAGGAGGCAGGTAGAGGCAGGAGGGCAGGCAGGCGCAGGAAGGCAGGTAGAAAGGCAGGAAGGACAAGGATGCAGGTAGAAAAGTAGGCAGGCAGGCAGGCAGGTAGAAAGGGAGACAAGCAGACAGGAAGGCAAGTAGAGAGGCATTCAGGGCAGACAGACAGGAAGGCAGGCAGACAGGCAGACGGAAAGACAGACAGACAGGCACAGGCAGGCAGACAGACAGACAGGCAGAAAGACAGGCAGACAGACAGACAGACAGACAGCAGGCAGACGGAGACAGACAGAGCAGACGGAAAAGACAGGCAGGCAGGCATTCAGGCGGGCAGGCGGGCTGAGAGCCAGAGAGGGCGGGCCGGGAAACGGCAGCAAACACGCAGGAGGAAGGAACAGGACCATTATTATATTCATTAACGTCGTCTCGCTAAATTATGTAGCAAGCGAAACGGGGACATTTCTGGCGATATGAAATATTCAGCCTCAAACACCCTAATGATGAAGTCTGCGGCGGCGGCGGCGGAGAGACAACTTTTGGGAGGCGGGGCCCTTTTTCGCTCTCGGTCTCTCGGTCTCGCTCGGTCTCCGCTCGCTCGCTCGCTCTCCCGCTCTCCTTCCCTCCTTCTTCCTCCTTCTCCTCTCCTTTCTCCTCTGGGCTTTTCTCTCTCTGGTTCTCCCTTCTCCGCCTTTTCTTCTGCTATTTTTTTTTTTTTTCTCTTTCCTCTCTCCTCCTCCTGGTCTTTATTCCTTTTTTTTCTTTAGCTTTTCTCTTCTCTTCTCTTCTCTTCTCTCTCTCCTCTCTCTCTCTCTCTCTCTCTCTCTCTCTCTCTCTCTCTCTCTCTCTCTCTCTCTCTCTCTCTCTCTCTCTCTCTCTCTCTCTCTCTCTCTTCTCTCTCTCTCTCCTCTCTCCTCTCTCCTCTCTCTCTCTCTCTCCTCCCCCTCTCCCTCTCCCTCTCCCCTCTCCCTCTCCCCCTCCCCTTCCCCTTCCCCTCCCTCTCCTCTCCCCTCCTTCTCCCTCTCCTTATCCCTTTCACCCCCCCCCCTAATTCCCGCACCGTAGAACGAATCGAACTAGGAAGCCAATCGCCATTTCTTATTAGTTCTTCTTCCTTCTCGATTCCTCCTTTTTTCTTCTCTTCTTCTACATTACTCATCTTTTTGCCACCGTTTCTGCCGTAATGAAAAGCCCTATCGGAGACCTTTTTTTCCATTTTTTATTTTTTTATTTTATTATTTTTATTTTATTTTATTATTATTATTATTTTTTTTTTTTTGGGGGTGATTATGACGACTTTGTTTTCCTTTTTTTTATATTATTATTATTATTTTTTTTTTTTTAGGGGGGGTTATTATGAACTTTGTTTTCCTTTTTTTCTTTATTTTTTTTTTTTTTGGGGGGATTATGACGACTTTTTTCTTTATTTTTTATTTTTTTATTTTTTTGTGATTATGACGACTTTCTTTCCTTTTTTTTTTGGGGGGGGGGGGGGTGATTATGACCATTTCCCAAACTCCTCGTCGAGATTGTTCGGATCAAAGCCACGACCGGCTGTAACGATAGGTACACATTGTTAGTCTTGGCTTGGGCTTGGGCTTGGCTTGGTTCCTTCCGTCTGCTCTCTTTACCTTCTCGTTTATTCGGTTATTTCTTTATTTCTCTTCTCCTGTTGTTGTTTTCCTTTTTTTTCTTTTTTTTTTTTGTTGTGTGTGTAAATGTTTGGATGTTTGGTTGTTTGTTTGTTTTTTTTTTTTTTTTTTTTTGTTTTCCTCGTTTTTTTTGTTGTTTTTAGTTTTAATTACGTTTTATGTCTGTTTTTTTTTTTTTTTTTGGCTTTTGTTGAGGTTTGTTTTATTCTCTTCCCTTTATATCTTTCTTTTTTATTCTCTTGTCTTCCCTCCCTTCCCCTTCTCTTATCTTATCTTGCCGTAACTTCCCTTCCTTTCCCTCTTCTCTTTTCTTCCTTTCCCTTCCCTTCTCTTTCATCTCTCTCTTCTCTCCACTCCTCTCCTCCTTCTCTTCACTTCACTCCTCTCTCTTCCTCTTTCCTTCTTTCACTTCACTTCTCTCCTCTCCTCTTCTTCACTTCTCTCCTCTCCTCTCCTCTCTCTTCACTTAACTCTCGTCTCCTCTCCTTCTCTCTTCCACTTCTCCCCTCTTCTCTTCTTCACTCACTTCTCTCTCTCTCCTCTTCACTTCCTTCTCTCCTCTCCTCTCTCCTCTCTCCTCCTCTTCACTTCTCTCCTCTCCTCTCCACTTCTCTCCTCTCCTCTCCCTTTCTCTCCATCTCCATCTCCTTCGCCTCCGCTCACGATTCTCCTCCGATTCTCCCACCGGCATCCGTCATTCGTCTGTCGATATTTTCCTCCGCCTTCTTCGCCTCTTCCATATTTATTGCGCTCCATCTCCTTCCTTCCTTCCTTCCTCCTTCCTCCCTTCCTTTCCACTCCCTCGCGGCCTCGCTTAACCTCTTGTGTCAGCTGAGGTCAAGGAACCAAGGAAGGAGGGGGGGGGGGAGAAGGGGAGAGAGAGAGAGAGAGAGAGAGAGAGGAGAGAGAGAGAGAGAGAAGAGAGAGAGAGAGAGAGAGAGAGAGAGAGAGAGAGAGAGAGAGAGAGAGAGAGTGTGTGTGTGTGTGTGTGTGTGTGTGTGTGTGTGTGTGTTTGTCTGTCTGTCTGTCTGTCTTTCTGTCTGTCAGTATGTCAAGCCGTCAGTCATTGCCTCATACGCGCGGGCTGTAGTACTTACCTGTCTGTCGCCTAGAGCCCCCCCC
>NW_020870248.1:284107-309107 GCF_003789085.1 Penaeus vannamei | reverse complement strand
ATAATCACGACCAATAAGTATGATAACAGTATTGATTAATAGTATTAGAGGAAAAGCACATTTACCTGCTATTTCGAGGAAGGGGGAAATCAGGTGCGATCACTAGGGACCCTTTGGTGGCTGAGCGCACATGGAGCCACAAAAGAACTACAGGGGAAAGAACATAAATCTGTAGCGATTGGTTATCCCATTCTGCTGGGGATGGCATTTATATATGTGCCATATCTCTTTTTAATTTAGTCTTTTAATTGTGTTTGCACATGCATTGCTCCCCAAGGCTTAGTCACCAAGTCAATCATTAGTCACTCATGTTCTCCTTTCCGCGACTTAAGGAAAGTTTTTTTTTTTTTTTTTCTAAGGGCATCTGATAATAATGATAATGTCTAAGATGATAATAACAGTATCAGTATTGATAGAATTAGAAGAAAAAGAAAGCAGGTAAGGTCACTAAGGACCTGCCAGTTGACTCCTTGTGGACTGGGCAATTGTGGAGCTGTTTGTACATGAATAAAACTCACAGAACAAAGCTAATTTGATAAAAGAGAAGAAAAGGAATCAACAAAAATTTCAGATTATGCCTGGCAAATGGGTATTTTTGTAATAC
This sequence comes from Penaeus vannamei, assembly GCF_003789085.1. Taxonomy (NCBI): domain Eukaryota; kingdom Metazoa; phylum Arthropoda; class Malacostraca; order Decapoda; family Penaeidae; genus Penaeus; species Penaeus vannamei. The sequence goes on along the minus strand of NW_020870248.1, from coordinate 308,503 downwards.
AGCACCAATTTGTTTGAAATATTTTTTTTTTCCTTTCTTTCTTTCCTTCTATATTTGATTGATTGGTTTTGTTTATGGTGATTAATTTTTTTGTGATTTATAATTTTTTGTTCTAACAGATATGATGAAATTATCTATCTGTCCATGGCCGTGTGTGGCAATTATGAGTTTTGTTTTATTTTTTCTGTGTCTTGATTAATCTTATTGCAAATTTTTTGTTTGACGGCAGAGTTTTCCCACTGACGGTGGTCTCCTCTGGCAGGGCTTAGACTCTCCTCGCTTCGACAATGTGACCTCCTCAACGGACTCCGGGCTAGTCAGCAGTTGCCTGGACAACCTCGTCTTAGATGGCCAGTTCCTTGGTCAAGTGCGGGGGGGCAGCCACCCCCTCAACCACTCGCAGGTGCCCACCCATGTGTTACAGCAAGTCTTACCTTCCCCTACACTCCCTGCTGCACCACAGGGGGCACCTCTTCCTCAGCAGCAACAACAGCAACATCAGCAACCGCAGCCACAACAGCCACAGCAGCCGCCGCCTCAGCCACCCCAGCCGCAGCAGCCACCCCAGCCCCAGCCACACCAGCAAGCTCCCCATCCCCAGCATCAGCAACATGCCCATCAGCAGCAGCAAAATGTAGCCATTCAGTCATCTGGGGCTCCCCATGTGGCGGGGGCCCCAAACACCAATGGGGGGGACGGGAGCCGGGAGAATGACCCCCCCACCCTACAACAGCTCCTGGCCTCCCCTGCTGCATTCCCCTCCCAGCCACAGCCGCAGGGCCAGCTTCTCTCGCAGCCACACCACCAAGCAAATGTCGGAGCAGTGGGCCATAGCTTGCCCCCGACAATACTCACCACAACAGCTTCTCGTCTGCCCTCCATACCACAAGCACAGCAGCCCCAGCCGCAGCCACAGCTTCCAGTCCAACCCTCTCCACGTCCAGTCGCAGTCAGGCCTCAGATCTCCCCTGCAACAAAGAATAGTCAGGGGAGTCTCCCAACCACGCCCCAGCCTCCTCCTCAGGTCATTTCGCAAGCTGCTGCTCAAGCTACGTCCCAGGTTATGTCAAGCGGAGTCCAGTTGGTGGGGGGCCCCAACCAGGTAATCACATCAGGGGGCCAGATTATAACGTCCGCCTCGCCACAACTCCTACAGGGCACCCAGCTTCTGCAGGCACCTGGATCCACACAGGTCATGCCAACTAGCCAACTTCTTCCAGGTGGGCAGGTGTTGCACAATGGCCAGGTTCTGCAGGGGGGACAGGTGCTTCATGGGGCACACATGTTGCATGGGGGTCAGCTTTTACAAGGAGGTCCAGTCATACAGGGCAGCCAGGTGTTACAGGGTGGCCAGCTCATCCAGGGTGGGCAAGTGATTAACAGTAGTCAGCTGATCACTACCACAGCCCAAATGGTCAGCACTGGCGTGACTGGCCTTGGTGGGGCTCCAGCACCTCTCTATGTAACGCCCAGCAGCCCAGCTATTCAGCAGCAGCAACAGCAGCAACAACAAACACATACCGTAACACTACAGCAATCAGGGCAGCCTCCCACACCAGCAGCCTCTCCGTTCTCCGTTCCCAGCAAGTCACCTGGAACAGCATTACCGCGCACCTCGCCCAGTCCATCATCCTATCATCCAACAACCCCATCGCCCCATCCAGCAGTACCAAGTCCTGTCCCATATAGCACGCGATCTCCTGCGCCATCTCCACACAACAATGTCAGTGCCATGAGGTCCCCTGCTCCGCCAACTCCCTCCCCAGCTGCCACCCCAACACCTCAGACACACAGCAGTATCAGCCAACTGCCACAACAGCAGCCAACAGCTGGTGTGGTTCAGGGTGTAATGGGTAACGTTGGAATGGTGCAGGGCTTAGTGCCACAGTTGCCTCCTCTACCACAAGTGGTTGGGTCTAATGGCATGGTGTTACCACAGCCAGCTGTACAGCAAGCCACAGCTGGTGTGAAGCAGGTGGTTTCAGGAGGGCAGCTAATCCAGATAGTTTCATCACCACAGCCAACCCAACCAAGGCAACCTCTTGTTACACCTTCTCATAAACCAATACAACCCAAACAACCACAGTTGTTGCCCAAGCCCCCACAACAACCAGTGGTTGGCCAGCCTCCTCCTGCGCCTCCGGGGAAAGCCCTCATTGGCAGTCGTCCTGTCACGCCTGGCACCCAACAGCCAATTGTCATTGGGGCAGGGGGTCAGCAGGCCACCACAATGGTTGCCAGTCAGCAAGGCCTTGGAGGGTTTGTCATCAACCCTTCCCTCCTACAGTCAAGTCTTCAGCAACCTCTACTCATCCAACAACCCAATGGTGTCCTTCTGGTCAGACCATCTGGACACTCTGGTGCAGGGGCACCTGGGCAGGCCCTGCTAGTGCCAATGCCAGGTCAGCCTCAGTTGGTGAGTGCTGGAGCTAAAGCCAGCCAGCCCCAGACTGTTGTTTTCCCAGGCAGTGGTCAGGGTGGTCCAGCTTTTGTTATCCCCCAGAATATTGCCCCTGGCGTGATAGGAGCACAAGGTGCTGCACGGGGACCCCAGCCTATCATCAGATTGGTTGCGCCCCAAGCACCACTACAGCTTCAGCAAATCCAGACCCCAAATGGTCCCACGTTTGTAGCCGTGCCAGCAGGCCAGACAGTAAACCTACAGGGTCTAATAGCAGCTGGGGGTGCTACAATGAGAACCCTGGCACCACAAGTGGCCTCAGGGCCCCTTCAGCTTGCCCCTTCCTCTGTGGCGACGGCAAATATGGCTCCGGTGGTGAGCATGGGTCATATACAAATGCCGGGGAGTGGACAACAGTTGCATGTGTCTGTTCCAGGAGCACCTCTCCAGCTGGCTTCATCTTTACCCTCCTCCCTCCCATCTGTGATAACCACCACTAAGCAAACTGTGATAGAAGAAAATGTGGCACCTGCCTCCATTGTGACAGCTGCTGAGGTTGGGACACACCAAACTGTGAGTGACCCCAATAAAAATACTAAGAAAAAGTCCAAGAAGAAAAAGAAAGAGAAGGAGCCCAAAGATGAAAAATTGAAGAATAAAGGGAGTTCAATCAACCTGAATGATATTTTAAAAGAAACTGGCATTATGGGTGACATGATGCTGTTCGACGAAAATGAAATAGGGCTTGGAAGCGAGGGGTTAGAAGGTGGCCAGACGACAACTACTCCTGTAGCCCCAGCAGCTGTGGCACAGGCAGTTGTTACAACAGCTCCTGTGTCTGCTAATGTACCTAGATCTGAATCCAGCACGACTTTTACTCCCTCTGAAAGTACCAGCCATGTTGTAGTGGGATCATCTCAGACGCCCACTTTGGTGGGCATGTCCAGTTCACTTCCAACAGGAACGGTTGTAACAGGTTCAACGACAAGTGGGCTGATGACATCTGTGGCCAATGTGCAAGGTGGTATGTGCTTGACTTTGGATCCTAGTGGCAAGGTTATCTTGGGGTCTGATCTCGCCAAACCTCAATTGACTCTTCCATCAACACCAGCGATTTCACAGGTGAGTTTTCTATGAACTTTTTTTTATCCATGGATAACACTAAACCAATAATATATTTTTTTTAATCCTTCATTTCATCATGTCTTTGAAATGTAATGGAATGCAGTGTTGATTCTTGCTTATCATCTTCTTTTTCTCCAACAAGGTTGGTGGTTTGGTGATACCAACCTGTCAGCATCAGATGCAAGTGATTGGAGGGGCGGGTGTTGGAGTGTCATCTGTGGCAGGCATGGGCAGTGGAGGTGGTGTGGTGAATGTGATGAATAGTGGCATGCCCACGGTGATGGCTGGAACTGGAGGTTCTGGGATGATTGGAGCCAATGCTCTTCCCACTGTGGGATCCCTGCCTTCCTTCACCCAGTTGCTCACTACCCCAACACAGGTGACAACCAATGTTGTCGTTCATGGGCCAGGTGGGACTTCAAAGACGCGGCCATTACAGTTGCAGCAAGCTGTGCCAAAGGTGACACAGTTGCCAGCCAAGACCCAGACTGGAGGGGATATCTCGCAGGTGGCCCAGAACACACATCTGTTGCAGACACTACACTTGCCTGCCTCAGAGAAAACTTTCACCCCTGGACAGCCTCTCCTGCCATCACTCCTGTCGGGGCAACAGGGGCTCTCCAGTGCCAGTGGAGAACAGTCCAGTGTTCCTGTGCAAGTTTCAACCGACGGTGGTGGGTCTATGCTCACAGTAGTCAGTGTAGGAGGTGTGATGAGCGTACCTGAAGGTGGAGTGTCAACTGGTACAACTTTTTCCTCGCCGGCTCCTCTTAGTATACTGGTGCCCAGTCAAGCTAGCCAAGTGCCTCAGAGTTCTGCTGTGATTGTGTCTTCTAGTGCTACAAACAGTGTTGTGTCTGGTGCTATTATAAGCCACAAACCCTTTGTTACCAACTCGGCACTCATTCCACAAACTAGTGTTACACAAACTAATTCAGAAAATGTGCCAATGTCACAAAACCATCCCCAGATTGTAAATACTTTGCTGCAAGATAATGTTCCTAGTCACACCAGTAATACAGGTGCATTTGTAACTAAAAACATTGAGAGTAACAGTAAGCCTCCGAGCTTCCAGAATGAATACGTTGCATCGCTTCAGAAAGGTCAAAATCTCATAGACTCCAGTAAAAACAAATCAAAATCAAATAAAAAGAAGAGAAAAGATAAGGAGACTGACTCCATTCCACCAATGACATCAACCCAGATAATAGGGAAACAGAGTTTACAGGAGAGACTGAAAGCGGGCACTGCTAACTCCACCAGTGGGACAAACCAGCAGTCGATGCCCCTGGCAGCGCTGCCCAATGGCCTAAGTGGTTCCAGCCTCAAGACGCCAGCCCTCAACTTGAGCAATAGCACATCCCAGAGAACATCATTACCAGTGGGAGAGATGGTAGGTCTCACAGAAAGCGCATCCACGGTTGCCTCTAGTCTGTCATCCGTAACTCAGCCAGCCACCATGGTCACAGTTACGTCAACAATCACTGTCACATCACAATCGCAAGTAACTACCACCACTTCCACCATTACATCCACCAGTACGGCAGTGCAACACACTCCAGGGGTCGTGATTGGTGGCCAGAAACCGCAGATTAAACAAATCAAACACCTCATTCTTTCGCCACATAACCAGGAGGTAAGACAGAAATACCATTTGTTGCTTCTAATAGTACTTCTCTAAGGTTATTATGCTATAAGACTTTGGTGATTTTACTTGGGAGTATTTAAGATATGCAAGTGATATATTCTAGTTTACTTTTTTCCATTATTGATAGTGTTTTCATGCCTGAATGTGTGAATAAGAGAGAGTGAGTGATTAAGTTGAGTGTGTCTGTCTGTTTGCCTGTCCCATATCTATCCCTTATGTCTTTGTGGTGTGTCAATTTTCAGTCAGATTATGTGTTTTTGCATACCATTTTCCAGTGTGAGTTGGCATTAAAGCTCTTTTATGTTGACAGCGTGATTATTTGACAGTTTGCATAAAGTTGAGATAAGAAGTCTGAGTATTCCTCGTAATCCTTTTTTAGGTGTAGGATTTGATGATTATTTTATTACTAATGCACAGAGGTAATCACAGCCACGAAAGTAATGAAGAGGGCAATGAGTACTTTAGAAATTAAGTATCAAGCCTGACTGATATCGTTTTTCTCCCCTTAAGAGAAGATAAAGAGATAGAGATAAGGGAGTCCTTAAGGGTCTGGGAGTGTGTTTGGGTGAAAGTTTTTATCAGTGTGAAAGGCACAACAGGTGATGATGTTTGATGTCTCAGAGAGCTCTTCAGTGCACCAGGTCGAGGTACTGGTATGTCACTGTAACAGCGGATGAACTGAGGCTGAGATCTGTAGATGATTGGGCGAAACAGTCACTAAGAAATATTTCTCTGTTTATTTCATGTTGGGTTAGATAGATATACATGTACTTCTCTAAAATGAATATCTGAGTGTGGGATTTTAGATTGATTTTAATTAATGTACAGTAATTTCTTAGATTCTATGAGTCTGATCATTAATTTATTTGATTTAACACTGTCTTTATCAGCCTCGGATTCCATTATTAATGTTATAATTTTTTTTCCCATCCAGGCACTCAAAAAAGTGCACTCTCAGATTCAGTCACTCCAAAACAAGAAGTCTGACCAGGACCAGGCATCTCTACAGCAGCTCTATGCAGAATACAAAAAAATCATGGCCACTGGAAAGCATGTAACAGTCACAACCACCACTCAGCAGCCTCATATAGTATGTAGACCAATGTTCTCTTGCATATTTCAGGAGTGTCAGAAGTCCTTTTATATGTGCACACATACTCGCACTCACTCTCACTCTCCCACCCGCATTTTGAAATGAATATATTTGAAAGTTAGACAGGGGCAATTTGATCCTCTTTGAAAGTGTAGAAGAATAGATTTTGTAGAAACAAAAAACAAGAGAAAAAATATCCTGCATCTTTCTAAATATGCTTAGTAAGTTTTGAAATCCAGACTAATGATTTTTACTTCCTCAGGCTCCCGCACCCAGCCAGCCCACGCCAGTAAGATACTCTCATCCTGTGGGACACAAAATCATCACATTTACTCCATTCAAACAGCATATCAAGCATTTACCACAGGTAAGAAAAATTAAATGTCTGTTGACCTCAGTCATTGAAGCTTTGGATGAGGGCAACAGAACTTTTTGTTTTTGTTTATGATTGTGTCCTATTAGGTTCAGCCAGTACATATAGTTTTTTTTTCTTAGCTATTACCATCTATTTTGGGGGCAAAACACTTTCTTACGGGTTGGAATTATCAGAAATAGTTCATTCAGTAGAGGTTGAATGATAGCCAATTATCTTCTTTATTTGGCAATATGGGATTTCTATGTGTTATGTATATATTTGTTCATTCATCATTTATGATAATATATTTATGGATGACACAGGGTCAGCAGAGAACGGAACAGAATAAGCAAGGTTTGCAGAGATGGAAGGAGACCATCCCAACGCCCCCTTCAGGAGTCGTGACATCCCCCGGGGTGCAGACGACTACAACTCCACATGTGTCTCCAAGCGGACAGGTAGTGTAAAAAGCTAGCTCTTTGAGGGGACAGTGTAAAACGGGTTGTTTGGTTTGAATTTTGGTGTATCATAAGTGTGAGGTGTTTTAGGATATCAAGGAAAAATGGGAAAGTAATTGTCAATAAGTACACTAGTTGTTATTTATGTATTCCATTACTTTGTGATAAACACCATAGTTGCATAGAAGAAAAATTGTTTATTAGCCTTTTAAACTCTTGACCTCCAAGAATAATATCTTACCAATCTTTTCCCTCTGTGGCACAGGTGACAGCGAGTTCTGGACAGAGTAGAGTGAGTGCCAGCCCAGGTGCAAGCATGCCCACCATTGCCACCTCAGTTCCCTCACCCACTGTGCCCACCACATCCACCACAATCTCCAGCTGCACCACAAACAACAGCCTGAGCTACTCTGTAAAAACCACCCCACCCCAGTGCTCCCCAGTGTCTTCGGTCACCCCGCCTGCTCCCCACCCCACCCCCTCGGGACCGTCCCCAAAGGCGCTAGTGACAACGAGCGTGGTGGTGCAGACCCCAGTCACAGCTGCAACCTCCTGTGTCACCGTGACCATGGGGACTCAGGACCAGCACTGCCAGAGCCATTCCAAGGCACCTGCTCCATCACCAGCCTTCAGTATTACCAAGGATCAGCTGTAAGATTAATTATTTTATTTTATTTTATTTTAAAAAGTTTCTGATTATGACGTATACTCAATATTTGTCTTATTTTTTAAACTTTGATTTGAATATCAAAGGTGCAGTTTAGATTTTTTTTTATTGTTGGGTTTATGGCCTACACTGAAAAAAAGGACATTTATAATGCAAGACTATTCACACAAACAGGTTCGAACATCAGCTGAAAACCGATCAAAATGGCGCCTTGAACCCAGATTACCGTAATCCGTTCAAGAATAAAATTGATGCTTGTAAGCGGCTCATCCGTTACCATGTGTACAGCGATCATGGTCCCACTCCAAGGGATCTGGCCGAGTCTGATGCCCAGTTTGAAGTTCAGGCAGAGAGTCTTCTCAAGAAGTATAATAATATGAAATACAAATACCAATCACTCCTTATAAAAGACAGTATGGTAAGAAATGTTATTATATTTTGATGCAGTTATTTACAAAAGCATTGCTAAATGTTTGATATAGTCAGTAGCCTTATTGTATGGCTTTATTTTGTTTATATGTTTTGTTAATTTTGACTTTCATTTCTCAAAACCTCTTTCTCATTTGCAGAGGCGACATGCCTCCTCGGAGATGGTGATGCTCTACCGCATGTTTGTACAAGAAGAAAAAATAAACATCGAGAGGGATAAAACCGATGTCCAAAATGGGAAGAGTTAGTATATGAAATTAGTTATTTTTCTATGGTTAGAGATATTATTTTTTGACACAGTGTTACAGTACACGTCAAAGTAGTGCTCAAGTGAAGCTTCAGCTCGTATGACCTGTAGTTCTGATGTAGATTTCTCTTTCAGATTTAGACCTACCATCAGCACCTGAGCACTGGATCACTGGTGAAACTTTACCACCTGATCCCCCGTATCCATGGGAGCTTGAGTGGGATGACGAGAAGATATATACATTTGAGCCTTGGATAAAGGAGGAGGAGGAGGAAGAGGAAGAGGAGGAAGAAGAGGAAGTGAAGGAAGAGGGAGATAGGGAAGGGGAAGAGCCAAAGGTAGAAGTGGAGGAGGAGGAAGCGGTAGAAGAAGCGGCGAAAGAGGAAGTTGATGAGGAGGTAAAGAGTGAGGTTAAGCAAGAATCAACGCACGGTGAGTTGAAGGAAGAGAAATCGGAAATGGAGGAGTTCGATGATGGTCTGGAAGGAGATTCCCAACTTCAGATCTTCATGGAGGAAGAGGAGGAGGAACAAGACAAGGCAGAAGAGGAAGAGGAGGAGGACAAGCCAACTGCAGCGAATGTTAACTGCAACAGCAAAACATGTGATTTGGATGTGTCAAGTGAAAGAGATTCAAAACAGGAGCTGGAGCAAGAACAGGAGTTAGTGATTTGTGATAGTGAAGTGGTGTGTACAAGTAGACAGAACAGTCCTGTGAAAAGCCAGGCTGCATTGCTAGAGTACGATACATGGACGAACTCTGAGGCAACTGTTCTAGACAGAATTCCGGTTCATTCTCAGTCGCCAGAGATGCACCGAACCCAAAGTGACAGTGCAAAAAAGGTGAAATCTCCCCAATACGAGGAGAATGCAAAAGATTCCTTCAGGCAAGTGCATTCTCCAGTATCAAAAATAGGTACTGATAGGACAGACAAAGATAAGAGAAAAGAAAGAACGGATAGAGATAGAAGAAAATCTGATAAAGTAAAAGAGAGAGATAAAGAAAGAGGAAGGGATAGGGAGAAAGAGGACAGACCACCAAAAAAGCTTAAAATCAAATTAAAATCGGATGATAGGGCAATAGTCCCTCCCTTGCGCATAAGAACAGAGGAAAGAGGGATTGGTCTTAAATTAACACTTAAGAAACAGGAAGGTTCAGGGGCATATTATAGTGTGGGTGAAGAGAGAAAGCGAGAGTATCGAGTGGAACAGAATGAGGAGGATGAGGAGGAGGAAGAGGAACAACTGGAGGAGGTGCCCAGAAGGCCATTTGAAGAGGAGGAAGAGGAGGAGGAGGAGGATGGAGACCAAGAGGGACATGGGCTGAAGGAGGTGAAGGTTGTGCTCCAGGATGTGCTCAAGGACAAAAGATACAAAAAGCAGATTGAGGAACGCAGTAGTAAGAAGAGAAGACGAGAAAAAAGTGATAACAGAGGAGACAGGGTGGAAGGAGGGGACCGTGGTGAGAGGGCGGATAGAAGTGAGAGAGGTGACCGGCAGGACCGGATGGACAAGAATGACTGGTGCGACCGGAATAACTCTGTGTGGACAATTCACTCGCATCACCAGAGCGAAGGAGAGGAAAATTCATTGCAACATGCCAACCATGAGAACAGAACTTGGAACCACAACAGTGGTGTCGAGTGGCGAAGGAGTGAAGGCGCTTCCAGTATCGAAAACCTAAGTGATCACAGGACATCCAGAGATTACAGTCCCCGATTGCAGCCTCTGAACGACCACTACGGACAGGAGTACTCCAGTCGGCATAACCATTCTCAGCCATATGGGCATTCTGGGAGTCAACCAAGAAACTCGCATAACTACTATTAGGCTCCCTTATCTCCTCTTTACATGTTTCTGGAGAGATGATTGTTATTTTATTTTTATTTTTGTCTTGAATTGATGTATGAATCTTTTTTTATCATTACCATCTTGGCTCTTATACCTTGCAGTTCTTTAATATAGCACAAATAGAATGGATGTGTAAAAAGTTTTGAGTTTATGGAGAAGAAAATCGGTATTTATCCATCAAGATTTCATGTAAATGATATCATGATGCTTGATAAATATAATCTGCTTATTTATTTCTTGGAAAAAACTTCAGTGCCCAACATTTTAGCCTATTATTGAACGTTTAAACTTTTCTTTTTATCAATTTCCCCCCATCCCCCTTTATTTAATTAGTATCATCTTTATTTTTTTGTTTTGTTTTATATATTTTTTTCTAGCATCTTAATGTTGAATCTAGTCTCAATCCACCTCTACTTCTGGACTGTATATAGCCAGGGTATGATTGCTCAGTAACAAGTGACACGTTTGCAATTACTAAACCTCTGTCAAGATGACTCACAGTCTCAGCCATTTTTTCTTTCTTTTCATTTTTTTTTTCCCCACACAATTTGCTCCGAGCTGCTAGAGATGGAGGTGCGTTCTTGTCTCCCACAGTGTTGGGGCAACTTGTGAAAAAGAGGCCATGGGATGCGTGGCTCATCTTGAAAGGGGGCTTCTTAGAATGGGAAAGGGCAGGATTTCCCCATGTGATTGTCAAAGTCATTCGAAGACTTTTTAATACTTAAAAACCCTGTGGTGTACCTATGTTTCAGTAGGTGTAAATGTTTTATATAGGATCCTATTAGAGTAATTTAGACGACCTAACGAGCGTGGTTAATGCCCTTCATAAGGAAACTCATTCTCAAAATATGTGATCTCAAGTGTGATTTTTTTTACAAGCTTTTCTCATTTTCTACTGTTGCAGTGGTATGAAGTATGGTTTGTGTGTATATTTTTGCCATGTACTTACTACTATTGTCCCATAGGTTGTTGAGATTTTCAGGGAGTTTATCAGCCTAGATAACTGATATAATTTTATCTTTATTATAATTATTGATTATGACTTTTTTATGATAAAGCTAAATAAAATGAAAAAATACAGGCTGACTTGCTATCTACAAAACAGTACTTCAGCAGTGTGGTGATGCAGAATTCTGTTAATCCAACATTATGGGTTTGCAATAAGTCAAAGATGCATAATTCTTTACTAGTTGTCCCCCTGCTCCATCGTATTTCAAGAAGGCAATTGTGAACAATCAATAATCACATTGAAAATAGCTTTTCACAAGGAAGGGAAACTGGTGGAATGCATAAATGTTTAGTGATATTTATTTTGAGTGTAAGGGAGTGTTACTTATCTGGAATATATTAAAGGAAAAGCTGTTATTAGGGGAAGATGGTTTGTGCTCGAGTTTCTGTCTAAAAATGTAATATATATATCTTCATTAGAGAAAATAAAGAAGTGATTATTATAAAAAGAAACTATTAATTGATAGGGCTCATTTATTAATGGGGCTCAGTGAGAATTTCTTTAATAAATTATTTGCCCAATAATTAACTTTTCCTTTTCTTTTCTTTTTTTTAATATCCACCAAGATATTCTGGACAATCCAAGAGCTTTTTGAAATATTACATTTATTATTTGATATAATTTCTTTTAGGGGAGAAAAATGATGGACTTGATAACTAACACTCTCATACCAGACAGAGCTTGATAGCAAGCTTTCAGTGATTTTCCCTCCTAGTATTGACACCCAAGTAAGCTTGTGGAAGAACTGGCATGAAGGCACCTTTGTCCTCTGGAATATACTTCAGGGACATAAGGAACAAGACTGGTACTTTGGCAGCTACATGTTAAGAAGACAAATGCCAGTTCTTCCCTCTCTGAAAAAAAAAGAAATAGTAGAAGAATGGTCAGGAACAGATAGTAGAGGCAATTATTTTTTTGTTTTTCCTCTTTTAGTTTATTTCTCTCTCTCCCCCTCCCTCTTTTTTTCTTGTGGTCAGTTCCAGAATTTTTGGAGGTCTTTGCTACTTCCTTTAAGAGTACAACTAGCTTATGCCGAGGCTTCACCCTGTGGAAGGTAGCTGTATAACCTAGATAGCTTTCATACCACAAATACGGCAGCGATATTGAGGTTTAGTTTTTATTGTGTACAATACATGCAATACTTGTTTATTTCTTATCAGTGGTGTCCCTTCCAAGTAAGCAGTCACAGGTTCCAGGAATCTTCTTAAACATCCTATTGGGTGTGTCCTCATAGTATTCTACAGCTCTATTATTGCTTGTGCATATCAATGGTGCAGTTTTTTATATAGACTTAACAGACTGTTTATTGCATTTTATGCAAAAAATATGCAGTATTAGTTTTATAGTACCATGAGAGAATTTGTTAAGTTTCTTTAACCTGTCTGCTGAAACAGTTTTTAAGGTGAAGGCACAATGTCTCAAGCAGCAGCAAATGTGTATGCAGAGCACTTTTTGTGAGCAGCTAGTTATGTGTCATATTCACATGCAAATGATGTTGAACTACTGGAATATCACTATACAGAATTTGCTGGACAATTTGCTCTGCTTAAGATTTCAGGCTTCATTAGCTAAAGAATTAATTAAAAGCTTGTGGTTACATTGTGACAGAAACCACAGACTTGTCAGACACCGGAGCATGAAGACATTGTTTTAGCCCAGTGTCCGTACGTGCTTCACATTGTGCTACAAATGGGGTCAGCGGTGCTTTTATGAATATCCCAAAATGCTTTCCTTTCAACAGCCAAATCCAAAATTCACCCTGTGAAGGAATCTGGCATTAAGTATACTTCTTCAATACTGAATGGCAAAAAAAGGCAGTCAATGTAAATTCTGAAGTATCACTTTTTAATCCATGTTCTCCTAAGAAAATTATTTAATTATATTTATTATTTGAAGTACAGTCTCCCATCGAAACAAAAGTTACTCAACGTATGTCTCATTACCGTAATGTGACCTGACCACCCAGTGATCTGTTGTGAGTGTAAGGGAGGGGGTTTGCAAAATTGAACTGTGCCATAGAGATCATCTGCCCCCTCCAGAACGTCTCTGTTGCTGTTAGGCCAGTTTTCGATTATTGGTCCATTTAATGAATCTAAAAAATAATAATAATAATAATTAATGGGGTTTTCATTACTGAGTTTTCCACTGCTAGGAGAGTAGCCCATATTTGAAAGCTGGTTGGAAGAGTCACCATCTTTCATGTTCTAAGAAGTGATCTCTCCAGTCTTCATAGGGACACTGTTCAGTGCCTTTTGTCGAGGAAAGTTTACCCCCTTTGCATAAAAAATGTATGATCGATTTGTGAATTGAAAAATCTCAAACTTTTTTCGGTTGATTTTTTATTTTAGATAAGAAATTCCTATATTATGGGTTACTTTTCCGAGCTCCCATTAACTCTGGGTACTTGACGCTAGGCCAAGTTACTCAGTTGTGTGTCAATGGAATGTATCCACACTAAATGAGGGAGGGACTATCATTTTAAGCAAACATGACATATGAAAGAAAAAAAAGAAAGAGAAAAAACTATTTTGAATAAGTTATTTTTTATACCTCATAATGTTAAAAAAAAGTTGATAGTTGATTTTTTTTCTATTTTCATTTGATTTTGTTATTTTTTGTTGGAAGGGACCTATGTTTTGTCTCTCAGGGTCCATGAAGTATGGTAAACTCACAAGATATGTGATGACTAAATGTATCTTTTAATAATAAAATTATGAATCAAAAGTGAATCTGTGTTTGTTTTAAAAAAAAAAAAAAAAAAAAAAAAAAAAAAAAAATGAAGTTTTCCATATCCATGCAGTTTTACTTCTTTGATTTCTATGTTTTTGTTTTTTCTTTCACATGTCTGATTGGTCACTTTTCTCTTTTCTGTGATTTCTCTATATGACTTTTTCTTCAAACTGTCTTATTGAGTCCACCTTCCTCTTTATTTCAACTGTATTCCACTCTATTCATGAAGCTTCTACTATTACGTAACTCAGGTTGAGCATTGTAGAATTATCATAGTAACAACATGGAACAGTAGATCCTTCAAAATTAGAGAAGTGGAAAACTTGGAAAGACCAAAGATGAGCTCACGGGTTATACATCAACATCAAAATCAAAAATCAAATGAAAAAAATCAAACTAGTACTTTTTTTTAACTTAAATATAAAATACTTTTTATTTTTTCTTTTTTTTTTCTTTTTAATGTCTAGTTTCAAAATGCATCTTAAAATAAATTCTTCCCTTCAAGTATACTTGCACAACTTCCATTTTACGAAGAATGTTTTCCGAGCTTTTATCCCATTTTTCTTCCTAAACTAGCTTAATGGGACGAACTCCAAAATAAGAATCAAATTTGACTTTCTTCTATAAGATGCAATACAAAGTGAACTGTATTTTTTCTCTCTTATCCATCTCATTTATTTCTAATATTGGCATTCCTTCCTCAATACATTTGAACCTATATGAATGTGGCCTTCTCATGAACTCTGGCTTCTACCTCATCTTTTCACAATCGGCTTATTTAGATTCCTATGACCGCAAACTTCTTTCTGGGACGACAGAAGGCGCCAACTGCCTTTTAATTAATTTTAGCACCCACTTTGCTTTTTAAACTTGGGAGAGATTTCATAGGGTTTTGTATTTAGACACCTGAAATTACTATGCTGCTCCCATACTGAACTGAAGGTCCGCTCTTCAAGTGGCCTGGCAACACATCCTGGCTTGACCAGTCGAGGTGTATAGACGGCTCTACTGAAGGGCCTGCATATCCTTAAACCCTGGGAATTGGGTAGTTAATCTTAAAAAAGGAGGTAGGTTAAAAGAACAAATCCAGATGTAATGAATATGATGTAATCATAATGTCCAGTACCATAAATCAATAAGAAATTCTGTGAAGGTCATTCCTGCTTCCATGGTGCCTGGGTAGTTGTTGTCTGGAAGGAAGGGAGGTGTATAGAAGAAATGGTGATAAAACGGGGAATAGGAAGTAATCAAAATGATCAGTAAATTAAATAATAACAAATTTGGATGTAATGATGATGATGATAATGTCCCTACCATTACCACAAAGAATAAGAACACTTGATTTTCCCCTTGAGCAGCTGACGCCATGAGCACCCTAACATGTGATTTGGTATGGAGTCTAGGGCTCCCATTACTAGTGGTTTAACCTCTACGATCCAGGTGACATTACAGTCCTATTATGGAAAAATCTGGGTCGGGTGACATGAACATGCCATCATCGGTTGAAAAGACAAGTGCACAAACCTCTTGGAGTGTGATTAGACTCATTTGGTGCATTGAAGAAGGCTTTTGCATTATTCCCATCAATAAACAAATGTGGAATGTAATGTGCACTGGCTCCAGGGAAAACACCATTTCCATGCTCGGCATTATATTACAAGAAAATAAGATGTAACACACATATAACTAAATGTTACATTTTTTTCTTGCACTGAGTTATTTATTGCATAGAGAGATGATATGGAGTCTGTACAAATATGGCTAAAAAAAGTTTACACAAAATAATTTTGCGAAGGGGAGGCACAGAGTCTTGTCACTACTGCACATGGGTGTTCACGCATGTCCTGGATATTAGCCACTCACGTAACCCACTGGCCATATTTGCGGCACTGTGATTTCTGTGATGCAACCGGATCCAATGCATTAATGTGTGTATTACAAGTACCCACAAACTGAATCCAGAGGGTACTAATGGCCTAATATCCCTAAGGGAGAAGACAGACTTTATACACTAATATAAGGCTCCTCTGGATTTATGTGGGAGATAGCCCAGATACCAAGACCAAACTGGCATCTACCTGATGTATTTAAAAATTAGTTAACTCCAGTTTATCAATGATATCAAATAAACATAGTCCTTACTCAAGAGGTTAATTACAATATAAATAATGGGTAAACAATGGAGTGCTATTATATATATATTATATATTATATATAATATATATATAATATATAATAATATATAATATAATATATATATATATATATATATATATATATATATATATATATATATATATATATATATATATATATATATATAACAAAATTAGGCCAAAGTACTGTACTTACAGCAATGGTAGATATCTGGGGGACCATGAAAATAAGTGCCAATACCATGGCCAATAAAACATGGAACAACAGTGACCCTCTCACGTCTGGCAACTTGTTCTACTTTATGACCTGGAAGTGAATGAAATGGGGGTGAGAATAAGTAAACAGTAAAAATAAAGACTTGTCTTTCATTTCCACCTGGTAGACATTAATCTAAAATGACTGATGGTTAATGGTTGAAACAAATATATTTACTAGACATCAAAGGCAATATAATACTATGGTAAAGTATTGTGGTGAAAAAGATAAAAATGAGTCAAAGATTATGTAAAATGTGTTAGATCAAAGGTTATAAACATCATATGATGCATAGTAGTGAAAAGGGTAAAGAGGGGAGCAAATGAAGTAAAGCTGTGATTAGAGAAAGAGGAGAGGGCATAGGGTGATTGGATGAAATGGAGTATATTTGTGACTGGGGAAGGAATGGGAACATTCTTTAAGTTAAACAGGCAAAAGAGCCATTATGAAACAATCAACAGTATGGCATTGAAAAGGGAAAAGAGGGGAGCAAATGAAGTAGAGCAGAGATTAGTAAAAGGAAGGGGTAAGGGGGTAGGGCAACTGAGTGAACTGCAGTTTATCTGTGACTGAGGAAGGAATAGGGACATTGTTCAAGGAAAACATAAGTGGCTGTTGGAAAAGGAGGGGAATATGGAAGAGTGTCAGAAGAGGAGGGGTCTGAAGAATCCCTTCTGTCACTGTTGTGACAGAAGGGATTTGTGTGAGCATTCAGGTGGGAGAGGTAGAGAATATTGGGTGTGTTGGAAGACTTAAGGGGAAAGGGGGGTTAGGGGGAACTTGAGGGGGAGGATGGATGTCGGCAAATATTTTAAATGTAGAGGGAGGAGGATCAGAGGGATTGGAGGATGGGTGAGGGAGCGGAGTGTTCCCTTGGGTCATCTTTAGGAAGCTTTGAATGTCTTCAAAAGTTCCTGGAAGGGAGTTGGGTGCAGACAATTGAGAAACAAAAGTTCTCTTGTGAGGAGGAGAGGAGGGGATAGATATCTAAGGAGCAGAGGAAGAGGAATGTATAAGAGAGGATGAGGTAGGAGAAGGTGGAGTGGAATGTTTAGGTTGCCTGGTATGACATGCTAAGTAAGGAGGAAGGATTGGTATTGGGGAAGTGGTAGAGATGGAGTATCTGGATTTAGACTGGAAAATGTATTTGACTGGGGGAGAGAGGGAGGAGAGGTTGGATGGTTCCAGGTAGTAGGAAGAGATACTAGGAGAGAAGATGAGAGAAGAGCAGAGTGAAGGACAGTTTTGGAATAAGTAGAAGGAGAAAAACCTCGTCGGTTTTCATCCCATCTGGCCTCATGTAGAGTGAGGCCTAGCTTAAACCTGAGAACTGCTACCTCACATTCGTTTATAGGCAGGGCAACTCCTATAAAATACATTATGGGAGCCGTCACAGTTGGCACATGTATATGACTGAGCAGTCATGACCAGGTTGGGCATCGGGCTGTGGAGCAACAGTGTTTGGCTGGGTGGCCAAAACGCCAACATTTCTGACACTGACAAGGAAGGGGCTGATATGGTCGGACATGGTAAGACACTCCACCAATATAAACTTCATACGGGAGGTCGTGTCTACAGAAGCTAATCTTGGCAATATTGGTATGGCACCTATACTGACCTCTGGAAGGAATAGTGTAGCACTGTACTGACTGTATTATAATCAACAAAGCAGGCAAGTAGGTCACTTTCACAGTCTGACCAGTTCTTGTCATAGAGAGGACAAGCAGTTGGGGAGACAGAAACAATCCAGTACAGAGAGAGTTAAGGTTAGGCTTGATTGGGTTTGCCAGTGAGGTCTGTCAGGGTTGATAGCACATGAGCTTGGGATTCAGATAAACTGTAACAAGGCGTGAACGATCAGAACGGATGCAAAAAGAAACTTTGCCTACTCATTTTTTTGAGACATTGCTGAAAGAGAAGGGTATTCTCAGAATAAGGGGCTGTGGGAGGAATCACAAAAAAACTGATCCAACTTGCTGGGCCAAAAGAGATTACTTAATAGGTTTGCAGAGGTGGAGGAAGTATAAGGATGAGGGTGGGAGGAAGATGGGGTGATGTGAAGTGGAGTAGTTCTGTAGGGGGAGGACAATAAGGATGAAGAGTAGTAATAAGGGAAGAGGAGGTAGACATTATAGAAGACTGTAAAGTATGAGATGAAGTGGAGAATGTTAGTATAGAGGAATAGGTGCATTCTGAAGGGTTGAGCAATGACCTGAGTGGGTGGTTCAGAATGGGTGGAATTGTCAGTAAGCGTCAAGGAGGGGGTATTAGTATTAGCGGTCAGAGCCATGGACAAAGGGGGGTAGAAGTTAGAAAACCAACTAGTTCATGTATGGATCCCAAACAGATAAGGGTTAGGTGAATAACCAAGGGAATACCATGCCCATGGCTCCTGGAGGCCGTTCAAGACTGACAAAAAACCAGCCTTTCATCCTGTCAGCATGGCTCTAACACATTAGGAATGGGATAGAAGAAGGGGATGAAGAAGATACGGAAGAGGAAAGAGGGAGAAGACCATGCAAAATTAGTTGAGATGAGGGCTGTGGTCCAAAGTAGGGGCGATCTCGTACATTGGGCCTCAGTTTCCATCTCCTAAGCCCGCCACAATAACAAGCAAGGTATTGTGAGGGATTACAATAGCAAGTGATGATGATGATAATGATAATGATAAAGATAATTATAAAACACACAACCCATAGAGCATGCCACCTCAGTCTTATAATTATTTTTCTCCCATGAAATAACGTTCAAATACTTCTTTTATACCAGGAGGACACAAAATCTAAAGAACTATATTCTCTTGAAACCCATAAAGCCAAATCTATAACTGTTGACTATATAGCCATGTCTATAAGGGGCCAGATAATGATTAGCTGTAGCCAATCCTGTCAGTAGGTGGCTAAATGAGATACGGCCTCTGTCTGGTGATTCAGCTTAACTACAAGCACAGGTATTTCCCTGGTTTATACATAAAAGGTGCCTAATAATGAGCATGGATGTGATTTAATACATAATAAAAAGGATCCCAAAATAAATCCCATTATTACCAATAGCTGCAAATGGGACTCCAGGGCCACATATCGCAATGGCTTCATCTCTACATTTTCGTGCAGCATCAACTAAGTGTTGGCCGGCTTCGTCTGCATCTCCGATGATGAAGGTTTCGCAGCAGTCTCCATGATAGCCTTTGTAAAAAACCTGGAATATCACAACTTTAATCAAAATATGTAAAACCATGAATTATAGTTAGACTATAATGTAACTATTATAACTATTAGACTATTAAAACTTCTGCAAAATATGCTGAACACTATAAATATAGTTGTGGCATAAACCTGTTATTTCTTTGTGATCGTATTTCTTATACATATCAGCTGTCACAAAAATGACCTGAGATAACAGATATAACAAAGAAATGGCAACTTTTAAATAACAATTCATATATCAACATTTCAGCAAAAAGAAATTCCCATGTAAGGCACAGATTTATTGATTGAAATTATGGTCTCCAAAAATCCTGGTCCTTCATTATTAATAAGTTTTTTTTTTGTTAAAGTCTACTTGTACATGTATGTGAACTATAAAGAATACTTTATAATTACTACTACTATTACTTCTATTAATGCAATTACTACTGCTATCATTATCTGTGCTATCATTGCTGTTAGTACAGCTACTACATTCATCGTCATTAGTAAGTAGTATTACTACTGCTATCATTATCTGTGCTATCATTGCTATTAGTACAGCTACTACATTCATGGTTACACAAGTAAATATGTAGTAATAGTGTTAGCAGTGCTACTGCTACTATTAAAATAGGGTTTTAAATATCCACGTAAAAACAATAATACTAGATATAATGCTATTACTATTATTCCTCTTGGCTGGTCCAACTAATATTAAGGCTGTTATCATTACTCCTGCTGCTAATACTATTACTACTGAATAACTTTAAAAATCTAGATTCTAAAAACAATAAAGCTAGACATAAAAGCAAAAGACTAACAGTAATGTCAACTGAGATGATATCGCCATCTATCAACTTCCTGTCGTCTGGTATCCCATGGCAGGCGATGTTATTGACACTCGTGCACACACTCTTTGGAAATCCATGGTAGTTTAGGGGTGAGGGATAAGCTCCATTTTCGATGATTTTATTGTGAACGAGGACGTCGATATCTTCCGTCGTCATGCCACTCTGAAAGAAAGTTTGGAATAAATTTGTAACACATATGCTAATAATTTTTTTCTTGATGACTACGATGTTTCAAATTTCATTTCATATTCTAGTGTCTCTACAGATTAGGAAGAATAGAGTGAGAAGGAGAATCATAATCAGATGAGAGAGAGAAACTTAATAAAGAGGTGAGGAAGAGATTGACAATGAAGATAATAGGAAAAAAGTGAAAAAAAAAAAAAAAAATTATTCAAGAATGAAACAGGTTAAAAAAAAAAAAAATATATACATGTATAATGGGTATATTGACAGAAGAAGAAGAAAAAAAAAAATCTTACTTTAATATTTTCTGCAACGGTGTTCATCACCAGCCTTGCCAGCCGACATGATTCCCTCATTGAGTCCACCTGCCACTCAGCTTTTAATTCTGGCCCACTTGGCCCTTCTGCAGGTTCCCCAGTCTCGAAATACACTGGACATGCGATGTGCGATGGGACTGGCTGAGCCTGAGATACTTCCCCTGTGTTGTCGAGCACATCGTAACTTCCGAAGTCGGTTCTGGAATTATGCATTTAAGATAGAATGATGCTCTGTTGGCAAAACATTTCATCTATGATTGCTACTACTATGATTACTATTTCTATTACCTCTACTACTTTTTTTAATGTTTCTATAACTACTACTACCACTCTTACAACTACATCAACTACTTTAACTACAATCAACTGTAACTACTACTACAGTACAAACCACAGCTGGAATGTTACATTTTTCAATAACATCTTCAATTAACTGAAGCCATTTTGATGCCTGTCAATCCACTGCCCTTATATTTCTTCAGCAAAAATAAAATAGGTAGTTACCCACACATCACTTTCAACTTTTTCTGTTTCTCTGTTACATTTTATAGTAAAAATAAAATAGGTAATTGGACTAAAACGTAGAAAGGTATATAAAACTTGTCAATGACAGAAAGAAAATTATCTCAACAAAAACAGTGGTTTAACAGAATATACATAATATCAATCCAAAGAAACCCTCTTTACTGATAATGTGTCAGCACTGTGTCAGTTAGCCTAACTGCTAATGCCTTTCAACTGCTCTGTGCTCTGACAATGGCCAAGTATACTCTAGAAAGAAAGAGTTTGTTGGCATCTCTACAAAACGTGTCCACTACCTATTTTAACAAAATTAAAAGAACCAAAACAAGATCTATCTAAACAGAATGTAAGTGGCCATGATAACTACTTGAAGTCATATAACTGTTATGCTGGCCATTGGTTGAGTCTGTTGGCTTTCATAGCACAGACAGATAGATAAATGTATATGTATCTAATAGCTAAAAAGATATGCATTCACTTCTGTGCATGTTGATATATGTAAATATTCGGTGGATGTAACCTTCATACAATTTCAATCAACAGCCGTTAGTCTGTTGTAGTTAATAACTACAATCACATTACAATATAAAAGAACAATGACAATCATGATCACCATCTAATCTAACAGTGTAAAATACCTTTTTTTTTTTCTGTTCTTATTCTCATGTCATACTCCCCATACAACAGCTTTATTCAGCAAAAATAAAATAGGTAGTTACCAACACATCACTTTCAACTTTTTCTGTTTCTCTGTTACTAAAGTCACCCTTTTCTGCTTTTCTACTCTTCCTGTAGATGCCAAGGTTTTAGAAAATGATGAATACTTAACTACCTAAACACACATATAAAAAGAGGGAAAAACCATGAAGCAATAAGCTACACATGAGGTTACACTGATGTAGCCAAGTGTAGCTTACAGTGATCAAAGTGGCAGCCTTGCCAACCAGAGCTCAGCTCCCAAAGCAGCAGCTTGTGTCCAATGTTGCAACAGCTCTATCCACGGATTGATTGGGCTGCTCAAGATTTTGTCTGCCGCTTCTAATAGTTGGAAGCAGCCACAACTCTATCCCCGGATTGATTAAACTGCTCAAGATTTAGTCTGCCACTTCTAATAGTTGGAAGCAGCCACAACTCTATCCATGGATTGATTAGGCTGCTCAAGATTTTGTCTGCTGCTTCCAATAAAGGAAGGTCTGTAAAACTAAGGTATGAGTGTAATTGGTGGTTGTATGAAGTAAAGGCTCCTGGATATCACATAGAAGTTGCTATTGGTGTGATGTTCATAAACTTTGTTATTTATACTCTTTTTCATTAGTTTTTCCCATACAAATTCTCAAGTATACTTCATATCCCCTTAAAAAACACACACGCACACACGCACGCACGCACACACACACACACACACACACACACACACACACACACACACACACACACAACACACACACACACACACACACACACACACACACACACACACACACACACACACACACACACACACACACACACATACACTATCATTATAAAGACTAAAAAACTATAAATATATAGAAACCATCAGCATAAATTTCAGGTACTGGTAAATGTTTAGAAAGCATCCACAGGAACTTTTAAAATTTGCCTTTTCTTGTATTTACCAGTATAGTTATATTGTTATGTCCGGATCCACTTTACAAACACACTGATCTGTGATGGATGGCCCACAATCTCAGGTTTTTCCTATAGGCTAGTGGTGAAATGTCAATAACCAAAGACTCTTCTCATGTACTCTGGCAAAGGTTAACAAACACTCAACATGTATATTCTGACAGCAAAAAGCATGGACTGGTACTTTTTGAAGTGATATATTAAAAAGGAGTTAAGCAACCCCTATAACCAGAATGTACATAATGGGGATTTGTTGGTAATATATATCTATATAATAACTGCACTCAGTCAAGGAAAATCTAAGGCCATAAGGAGGGAAAATCTGTCGGTACGGCCGCACTAGGTTAGGGCAAATTGAAGATGATAATCTTGTAGAGGACAAAAAGTAATAGTGGTTGGTACCAGAAATAATTTGCGGACACGAATGGTAATGCCACAAATAAAGAAAAATAGGTCACAACAAATGTGACCTTGGCAATCGCAAGGGAGTCAATAGGTAGTGCCCCGCTATGGGAATATAGAGATATGGTGGGGGTTTGAGGGGCAAAGTCCCCTTCGTAATTAGGCTTTTGGTTCATATCGCACTGTTTTCTTTTATTCTTTTAATACCCAGGAGTATCCTCATGGTTTTTGGCTATAGCAATAGGAGCTTTGCCTCAGTTGGGTGCATTCACTTTGTACCTTATTGGCTGTATCTTGCGTGGCTATAGACCCGAGGCCACACCAATACGACCAGCGGCAAATGCCCAGGTATCTTTTGAACATTCACCAAACAGCATACATATATATTCACTGCAATAACTATACATCAATATCTACATCTATATACTGGTAATTGTTCAATATACTTACTTTCTGAATATATCCCATAGAGTGCGATATTGCTGCAGTTGTGTATAAGAAACTCCGGGAAGTTTGTGAAATAGCGAAGATACACCATGACTTCTCCATTTAGCAGGTGAACTAAAATAAGGACCAGAATTGACTATAAACTGACCAGCTAATTTATTTCCTAATGATATTGTCCTTAATTGCTTAATACTAACACCTTTCAGCCTGTGAGAAGTCCTGGCTCGTGAACAAACATTATTTGACGCATTTCTCTTTAATGTCGTGCCTATGGCGAGGTTATTTAGTCTCCTGATAATGATGGGAGAGTTATATGTGGTGACAGCCGGCTCTGTAGTCCATGACAACTTCTGTAGCACTCGAAATAACATTTTAATGAAGCAAGAAATACGAGGTTGGTGTAAGCTACCGT
>NW_020870248.1:271607-279107 GCF_003789085.1 Penaeus vannamei | reverse complement strand
GGATATATTGGAGGGAGGGAAGGAGGGAAGGAGGGAAGGAGGGAAGGGAGGGAGGGAAAGGGAAGGAGGGAGGGAGGAGAGAGAGGAGGGAAGAGAGGAGAAGGGAGAGAGGAAGAGAAGGAGGAGGAGGAGGAGAGAGAGGAGAGAGGAGAAGGAGAGAGAGAGAGAAGAAAAAGAAAAGAGAAAGGGGAAGAGAGAGAAGGGAAGAAGGGAGGAAAGGAGAATGAGAGAGAGAGTGTGAGAGAAAGAAAAAAAGAAAGAAAACAAAACAAAAAAAAAAAAACAAAATAAAAAAACAATGACAAACCGATAACAAAATAGAAAAAAAAAACAGAAAACAAAAAGGAGATACCCATTATCTCTCTCTCCCCCCTCCCCATTCGCTTTTACACACCAAGGGTTTCCCACACGATAAGGAAACCCTGTTGGTAAGACGAAACGAGACACTTTACCCCACCTAGACGTCCTTGTACCGTGCAAGGTCATGGCGCCTCGTTTAAAAGCAGGGACGCATCCGGTACCTTTTAGTGTCGTCAGGATGGTCATCAAGGTCGCTGCTCTTCTCCTCGTCTGCGTCGCCGTCGCTGTGAGTTCGATGGAGTGGGAGGAATAGGGAGGGAGGAGGTGGAGGAATAGAGATGGGGGGAGTGGGGATTAGGAGGAGGAGGAGTAGAGAGGAGGTGGAGGAATAGGGAAGGGAGAAGAGAAGGAATAAGATGGGGAGAGGTGGAGGAATAGAGAGGCGGAGGTGGAGGAATAGGAAGGGAGAGTGGGAAATAGGAAGGAGGGTGGAGAATAGGAAGGAAGAGGATTAGGGAAGAAGAAGTGGATGAAGGAAGGGAGTAGGAGGAAGGAGAAAGAGAGGAATAGGAGGAGGAAGTGAGGAATAAAGAGGGGGGAATGAAGAATAGGGAAGGGGAATTTGAGGATTAGGGGAAGAGAAGGAATAGGGAGGGAGGACGTGTAGGAATAGAGAGGGGAGAAGTGGAGGATTAGGGAAGGGAGAAGAGAAAGAATTGGAGGGGAGAAGTGGAGGAAGGGAGGGAAAAGTGGAATTAGGAAAGGAAGAAGTGGTGGAAGGGAGGGGAGAAATGGAGGAATAAGGGAAGGAGGAAGTGAAGGAAGGGAGGGGAGAAGTGGAAGAAGGAAGGAGAGAAGTGGAGGAGGGGAAGAAGGGAACGAGTGGATAAAGTGAAGGAGAGGGAAGCACTGGAGGAATGGAGGGAAGTCGAAGGCAGATGATAAAGGGAGAAATTGAAGCACTGGAGGAAGGGAAGAAGGGATGAGCAAGAAGGGAAGGAGAGGAAAGAGGAAGGAGAATAAAAGGAAAAGGAAGAGGATGAGGAATGAAAGGGGAGGGATAGGGGAAGCGAATGGAGTGAAGGAGAGGGAGAGGGGACGCTTAAGAAGGAATTAAAGAAGAAAGGAATTGAGCAAGAGTGTGAAGGAAGGAAGGGAGGAGAGGGAAAAGGAATGAAGCAGAGGAGGAGGAGAGGCAAAAGGGATGAAGGGAGGAAGAGATGGAAAAGAAAAAGGAGATAAAGAAGATGAAAATAGGAAGACGATGGAAGGCGGAAAGGAAAGGGATAGTGCAAGCAATGGAAACGTAAAGAGAGTAAGAGAAGATGAGGCGTAAGGAAGGGAAAGAGAAAGGAAGTAAGAGAAAGGAGGAGAAGAGAAAAGGAGAGGAGGGAAAGGGGTCCGGATTGAATGTTATGGAATTAGAGGAGGAGAGGAGGAGGGAGGAGAGGAGAGGAGAGGGAGAGGGAGAGGGAGAAGGAGAGAGGAGGAGGGAGAAGAAGAAGAAGAAGAAGGAGAAGGAGAGAGGAGGTGGAGAAGGAGACGGAGAGGGAGGGAGGAGGAGAGGAGAGAGGAGAGAGGGAGAGAAAAAGAAAAAGAGAAAGAGAGAGAGAGAGAGAGAAAGTTCTCTGTTAAGGGAAATCAAATTTAACCTCAGGAAACCGATTTTTATTATTTCATTAACCTATATAGGTTATTTTTCCCCAATTCATATAAAGGTATCATAAGAGGCCTGTTTATGCATTTTCTTGCAGTGAAAATGCGCGTTTGAGATTGCAGTGAATAGAAATGTTATTTTTTCCAATCAAAACCTTAATTACAACATGAACAGTCAAAAACTCAGTTATAACGTTGTACATACCTTTAAGGAAGTAGCTATGCGTCAATTACTTATAACAATTAGTTTGTTTTGATGCAAAGATGCCAGCTGTCCTTACCAGAAGAACGGGGACCAAAATCTCGTAGAATTCTTTGACTGGAAACTGCTGTCGTATAATTCGTATAATTTGTATAATTCACCGAGTCTTAAAGTCATATTGATTTCAAGGAATGATCGAGGATAAGGTTAAAAAAAAAATGTTTTGAACCGCTTCAGATCGAGATTCGTTATTGTCAGTTTTCATTGGTTTATGGAGTCTTATTATATCTGTAACAGTGACATTCAAATAGGAAAAACTGACTGTCATTTCGTGTATTTTTTTTATAGTTAACAAGGTAACCAGAAGTGAACGGAGTACTACACACTTTATTTTTTTTCCGAGTTGGACGAGCAGTTCCGAATGCACCATTAGACGCAATATCAGTATATTGAAAACCAAGGAAATTCTTCGTCTCCATAAATTCATAATATGAATCACTTCCTCTGTCTTAGATCTTAAGGTAGCTAAGCATTTTAAACAATAAACATTTAACATAAAATAAATAAAATAAACATTTAAACATAAACATTTCCCTGTGGCTGTGACTGCGGCGATGCGAAAAGCTAAATTCACGTTACCCTCCCAGGAAAGGCTAGATCAGAAGCAACCGATGAGGTGTCATGGCGTTCGATTCTATTTTTGGAAGGAAAAAAAGCACGTGGGTTTATTTTGATGACGTCACAAAAGATACGGATGCTTTGTGAATACGGTCGATCATTTTGGTCTCTTCAATCTTCCAAAATGGATGGAAAATAATGGTTTTAATCGTTATATTTCCGCGGAACAATCATCAAAACAGACGCCATGACACCTCCTAGTTGCAACTAATCCAGCCTTTCTCCTCCCGACAAAGCTGCTTCGAAACCACTGCTTCGAAACACTGCAGCAAGCGAAGCGTTTCGAGACGTGGGTGAGGCTGTGGCGGCATGAATCTCTGCGACCGGCATGGGCATTGGGCATTCGGCATTTAGATAGATTGGTCCAAGGAGCTAGATGCTGGAGTTATGGCGTTGAGTAAATTATATTGTTATTTCTGCATTTAAACTTGATGGCGCCTGAAAAGTGAAGAATCGAAACCATGGTAAAGGTCCAACACACACACACACACATATATGTACATATGTATATTTGTGTTTGTGCAGGTGTGTGTGTGTGTGTGTGTGTGTGTTTGTGTGTGTATATATATATAGTGTGTGTGTGTGTGTGCATGTATGTAGGTATATGCAAGTATGTATACGATACTCAACTTAGCAACGTGGAATAATGTCCTGTGGTTTCCCCTTCCAGAGCGGCCTGCCCCACGGAGGGAAACCGGGCCAGTTGAGGGCACGTACCAACTCGGTGCCCAACCGCGCTCGCGCATTCCAGCACTTGGTCCTTCCCCAGCAGCCCAGGCGGAACATCAGCGGCACAAAGAGGGTTGGTCAGTATTTTGGATTTATTTGTATTTATTTATATACCTTCTCTTTTCCCTCCCTCAACCTCCTCGCTCCTCTCTCTCTCTCTTTCTCTTTCTCTCTCTCTCTCTCTCTCTCTCTCTCTCTCTCTCTCTCTCTCTCTCTCTCTCTTTCTTTCTCTCTCCTCTCTCTCTCTCTATTCATTTATCTATTTTTCACTGACTGTAACACTTTAAGAACTTCATGATAAAGAATATTGTAATTTAGGTTAGGAGTGACGGTGTCTATTGCCATCTTTTCCGGTGGCAATTTAGGGTGTCGTGAGACGCGACGCGACACCAAAATCTGTCTCGTGATCGGAGGCGAGACAGGCCTCTAAGCTCCGCCCATTTCTATGACGTAATGGGAATAGGCGCAGTTAACGGCTTGCTATTTTACTGTACTGGTTATTTTTCCGACAAGTACACAGTATTTTGGAATATGATATCCAAGATGGCTTTTGATATCTTATGGTGGGTAGTGCGGTGTTGAATATATCCAATATAAGTACGAATATGCAAGAAATATCCGAAGTAGGTCGTTTGCAGTAACCGCTGAAAAGATGGCATATGTTTGTTCATCGATTTTATGATTATTGTTATTGTTGCATCAGTAATGTCAGTGTTGTTATTAGTATTATATTATTACATTATCATTATCGTCATCAGCAGCAGGAGTAAGCAGTAGCATCATCATCGGCAGCATCATTATCATTATTATTAACATTATTATCAAAATAGATAAATAAATAAAATAAAAATGAACTCCCTGAAAATGAAAACACTCGAAGAATCATACCTACGATTTTAGCTTAAAAAGGAGAAATAAAAATAATTTCCTAACCAGAAAAATTTAAATAGAACTTGCCTCGTCTCCCACCAGAGGGCTGCGGCGTCGCTCCCTTGGCGCCGAGCAAGGAGTCCAGACTGTATGGCGGGCGAGACGCAGTGCCCCACGAATACCCGTGGAATGTGGTCGTGTGGATGGACCATGCGTACTGGTGCGGCGGGGTCCTCATATCCGACGAGTGGGTGATGACGAGTGGAGGCTGTGTCCAAGGGTAGGTTGGGTGGATATTTTGAAAGGGGGGGGGGGGTTGGGGTGTGTGTGTGTTTGTGTCTATCGGTATGTCTGTCTCTGTGTCTCTTTTCTTTTTTTTTCTTTTTTTGCTTTATTCTTCTCTTCTCTTCGCTTCTCTTTTTTCTCTTCTCTTCTCTTCTCTTCTCTCTTTTCGTCGTCCTCTTCCACATCTTTCTTATCTTCTTCCCATTCATCAACGGTCTCTCTTTCTTCCTTCTCCGCGTCCTCCTTTCACCTCCTCTTCCACCTCCAATTCTTGTCGTCTTCCTTTCCGACATCTTTCTTCTTATCTCCTATCTTCTTCCCATTCATCAACACCCTCTTCTTCTTCTTCTCCCAGGTCCTCCTTCCACCTCCAATTATTGTCGTCTTCCTCCCCCACATCTTTCTTCTTATCTCCTATCTTCTTTCGTCAACACCCTCTTCTTCTTCCTTCTCAACGTCCTCCTTTCACCTCTTCTCTTCTTGTCTTATATCTTCTTATCTTCTCTCTTCCCATTCATCAACACCCTTCTTCTTCTCTTCCTCCTCTCCCACGCCCTCCTTTCACCTCCCCATCTCTTCTCGTTCCTTTATCATCCTCTTCTTCTTCTTCTTCTTCTTCCTTCTCTACGTCCTCCTTTCACCTCCTCATCTCTTCTTGTCCTTTATCTTCCTATCTTCTCTCTTCATCCCATTCATCAACACCCTCTTCTTCCTTCTTCCTTCTCCGCGTCCTCCTTTGACCTCCTATTCCACCTCTCTTCTCCTCTCTTCTTCCCATTCACCAACACCCTCTTCTTCCTCCTCTCCCACGCCCTCCTTTCACCTCCTCTTCCACCTCTCTTCTCTATCTTCTTCCCATTCACCAAAACCCTCTTCTTCCTTCTCCACGTCCTCCTTTCACCTCCTCTTCCACCTCTCTTCTCCTATCTTCTTCCCATTCATCAACACCCTCTTCTTCCTTCTCCACGTCCTCCTTTCGTCTCCAATTCTTGTCCTCCTCTTCCACTTCTTTCTTCTTCCTCCCCTCTCTCCCTCCCCCTCTTCCACCTCCCCATCCCTTCTCGTCCCTTTATCATCCTCCCCTCTCTCTCTCTCCCCCCTCCCCCAGGTCCGGCCTCATCCAGGTGCTTCTTGTCCTTAATCTTCCCTCTTCTTCTTCTTCTTCTTCTTCCCCCTTCTCCCACGTCCTCCTTTCACCTCCCCATCCCATCCCGTCCCTTTTCACCTCCCCCTCTTTTCTCTCCCCCTCCTTTCACCTCCCCATCCCTTCTCGTCCCTTTATCATCCCTCTCTCCCTCCCCCTCCTTCCACCTCCCCATCCCATCCCATCCCTTCCCGCCCCTTTATCATCCTCCCCTCTCTCTCTCCCCCCCCCACCCCAGGTCAGGCCTCATCCAGGTCCTCTTCGGCGCCCACAACCGTGACCAGTGGGAGGAGTCTCAGGTCACCTACGAGACCGACGAATATTACGTGCACGAGGACATCGACTACCCAGAGATCTTCGATAACGATATTGCTGTCATTAAGCTGAGGCAGCCGATCGGGTTCAATGGTGAGTTGAAGGGGGTGGGGACGTGAGGGGGGGAAGAGGGTGGGGGGGGGGAGGGAGGGGAGGGGGGAAGGGAGGGAAGGGAGTAAAGAGGGTGGGTGGGGTAGGTTAGTTCGAGGGGAAAAGAGGGGGGAGGGAGTAAAAAGGGGGTTGGGTAGGGTGGGGTTGGGGGGTTAGTTCGAGGGGGAAAAAGGGGGGAGGAGTAAAGAGGGTGGCTGGTGGGTTGGTTTAGTTGAGGGAAAAGAGGGAGTAAAAAGGGGGTGGGGGTTAGTTGGGGAAAGCATAAGGGGAGTAAAAGGGGTTGGGGTGGTTAGTTGAGGGGAAAAGGGGGGTGGAGTTAGTTTGGGGAAAACGAGGGGAAAAGGGGAGTGAAAGGGGGGTGAGGTGGTTAGTTGAGGGGAAACACGAGAGGAAAGAGGGAGCTTAAAAGGGAGAGGAAAGGGGAGGGAAACGAAAAAAAAGGGGGAGGAGGATGGGTCTATACTTCAAGATTTCCTTTTTTCTTTTCATAATTTATAGTTTTTTTCAGAGTTGATTCATTTAATTATTTCGTGAATCACTTTTCCTTATATTAACATGCATCAAATGAACCTTAAATTTGGACTCTTTAAGATCATTCAAACTCACTCTCATACGTTATAAGTGATTAGAATTATTTGAATCCAAGATTAAGCGAGTGGGTCTTTCATCACACGTTCCAGGCTAATTAAATGCAAATGTAATTATCTAACTATTAAGAAAAAAAAAAACGAAATTCAGACTGCCTTCCACATTAGACATCACTCACCTTGCGTAACTACTACACGAGGAAATTACTAATATTTACTTATTTACTCACTACTCATAAGACATTAATTTATAATTTACCTATTTACTTATTTCCTCATTAGAAATGACTCATTTAGAATTTACTTATCTACTCATTTACTCATTACTCATTAGAAATGACATTTAGAATTCACTTATTTACTTATTACTCATTAGAAATTACTCATCTAGAATTTACTTATTTACTCATTAGAAATTACTCAGAATTTACTTATTACTCATTTACTCATTAGAAATTACTCATCTAGAATTTACTCACTACTCATTAGAAATTACTCACCTAGAATTTACTTACTTATTAGAAATTACTCATCTATAATTTACTCATTTGAAATTACTCATCTAGAATCTACTCATTAGAAATTACTCATCTAGAATTTACTTACTTATTAGAAATTACTCA
>NW_020870248.1:256607-261607 GCF_003789085.1 Penaeus vannamei | reverse complement strand
ATCTCAAGAAGAGAAAGAAATAAAGAAAAACAGACAAACTGGCAGCTCCCTCCGAACTCGGAAGCGCTTCCATTCTCTTAAACTCTCGAAAAAAA
This sequence comes from Penaeus vannamei, assembly GCF_003789085.1. Classification (NCBI taxonomy): domain Eukaryota; kingdom Metazoa; phylum Arthropoda; class Malacostraca; order Decapoda; family Penaeidae; genus Penaeus; species Penaeus vannamei. The sequence goes on along the minus strand of NW_020870248.1, from coordinate 261,512 downwards.
TGTGAAAATGACGCTGGAAGCAAAGCGATATTTTGTTTTAAAAATAAAACTAGTGTATTTATGTTTTAAAAATACAAACCATATGTAAACACAAGTACTAACTATCAGTTTAATCTAATGAAAAAAAGGAAACTTGGCGAAACGGGGTGCCTAAAGGGTTTTCTTTCCTGAAATTGGACGCCTAAGGTACTCCCCCGTGGCCAGGTTTCAGATTTTTTTTGATTTTTTTTATTATTGTTATCTCTTTTTCAATTCTTTCTCTCTCCTTCGGGTAAAGTATGTTAGATTTTTTATTATTCTTTGCCCAGGTTTCAGAATTTTTTTATTATCTTTTTTAATTCTTTTTCTCTTCGGGTATATGTTAGATTGTTTCAGATTTTTCATTTTTTTAATTGTTATCTTTTTTTCTTTTTCTCTCTTTCGGGTCAGGGTTCAGATTTTTTTCATTTTTATATTATTATCTTGGGTAATGTTAGATTTTATTATTCTTTGCCCAGGTTTCAGATTTTTTTTCATTTTTTATATTGTCATCTCTTTTTAATTCTTTCTCTCTCCTTCGGGTAAAGTATGTTAGATTTTTTATTATTCTTTCCCAGGTTTCATTTTTCATTTTTTATTATTGTCATCGGGTAAAGGTATGTTAGCTTTTTTATTATTATTCTTTCTGTCTCATTTACGGATTTACTCACGTTGCAGGTGCCTTTGCCGCCGGCGCCGTCGACGCAGACAACGCCGTCGCCGACGATGCCATACACGGCGTCGCAGTCAGCGTTGGCCATGACGGGGACGTCCACCTGACGGAGGACGTCGGACGTTCCGCTGACACCTGAGTGAACAGAGACATTTTGAATTTTTTTTTTTTTTCATTTTTTTTTTTTTTCATTCGCAATTTTTCATTCCTAAAAAAAAATAATAATAAAAAATAAAAAAAATAAAAAAAAGATAAAAATAAAAAAAAATAAAGAGAGAGAGAGAGAGAGAGAGAGAGAGAGAGAGAGAGAGAGAGAGAGAGAGAGAGAGAAAGAGAAGAAAACAGTCGTTTCTTCTGTAACATTCTCCAGAGATACGTAAGCAATCGGAAACTCACTGTCGGAGGGGCGGCCCCAACCAGTGGGCGTGACGACCTTACTGACAGGCACATCAACGGCAGGCAGGCTAACAGGCTGGATGTAATCTATCGCAATGAGAAATTAAGAAAATTTATCAACAAAAAGATAATTTCAGACTCATGATGATGATGAATGATGATAATGATAATGATAATGGTTATATTAATGATGATGATAATAATAATAATAATAATATTGGTAATAAAAATGATGATTATAAATATAATAATAATAATAATAATAATAATATAATAATAAAATAATGATGACAATAATAATAATAATGATAACAATAATAATAATATTAATAATAAAATATACCCAAACCAGACAAATAAACAACCAAAGAAAGAAAAAAAAAAAAAACAATCCAAAAAGTGCAAACCATGATAGATCACTCTTCCCCCACACCCCCCCTCCCCACCCACCCCCCACCCCCCCCCCCCACCCCACCTCCCCCCACCCCCTCACCGTTGAATTCCACAGCGTAGGGCAGCCTGACGAGGGCGAGGTCGTGAGTGAGGGTGCTGTAGTCCCAATCCTCGTGGGTGAAGAAATCGGTGGAGGACACGGTGATCTGGCTGGCCTCGACCTCCCGGATGTTGTGGGCGCCCATCACCACCTCCACGTAGAAGGCGCTGCAGGAGAGGTGAGAGAGAAAAGGGAGAAGACGGGATAGATGTGTTTGGGAGGGTTTTTTATTGGTTTGCTGCTTACTGCTTCTCACGTGGAAGAGACAGGGAGAGGGAGAGAAAGAGAGACAGAGACAGATAGATTGTTTTAGAGAGAGAGAGAGAGAGAGAGAGAGAGAGAGAGAGAGAGAGAGAGAGAGAGAGAGAGAGAGAGAGAGAGAGAGAGAGAGAGAGAGAGAGAGAGAGAGAAGAGAAAAGACAGAACAGAACAGAACAGAAGAGAGAAAGAGAGAGAGAGTAAGAAAGAAAGAGAAAGAGATACAGAGAATGAGAGAGAGAACGAAAGAGATAAAGAAAGAAAGAGAGAGAAAAAAATGAGGAAAATAAATGTATTATCTTATTAAACACATTTTGTCGAACGATACTAAGAAACTACTAACCATTTTTTATCTCTTAGATAATAGCAAGCCCGTAGATTTAAGGGAGAAGAAGAAAAAGGAGGAGGAGGAGGAGGAGGAGGAGAAAAAGAAGGAGGAGGAAGGAGGAGGAGGAGGAGGAGGAGGAGGAGGAGGAGAAGAGAAGAAGAAGAAGAAGAAGAAGAAGAAGAAGAAGAAGAAGAAGAAGAAGAAAGGAGGAGGAGGAGGAAGGAGGAGGAGGAGAAGAAGAAGAAGGAGGAGGAGGAGGAAGGAGAGAGGAAGAGAAGAGAGAAGAGAGAAGAAGAAGAAGAAGGAGGAGAGATGGAGGAGGAGAAGAAGAAGAAGAAGAGAAGTAGAAGAAGAAGGAGGAGAAGAAGAGAAGAAAAGAAGGAGAAGAAGAAGAAGAAGAAGAAGAAAGAGGAGAAGAAGAAGAGGAGCAAATAGAGGTGGAAGGAGGAAGAAGAAGAAGAAGAAGAAAGAGCAAATAAAGGTTTGCCAAAAAGGAAAAAAAACACAACATACCCATCCATGCAGTGAGCGGCCGTGAGCACCCACTCGCTGGAGATGAGGGAACCGCCGCAGAAGTACATTAAGTCGATGAAGAGAGCCACCTGATGGGGCCACGAGTGAGGGACGGCCTCGGTGCCTCCCACGATGCGCGGTGTGGCTATGGTTTCCAAATTTGATATCAAAACCTTTTTCTCTTTAATTATTAAACTCTAAACTACATATATACCATGAATTTATACCATAGAGATAGGAAATGAGAGCACCAGGGGGAAAAAAATTGTACCAGGGGCAGGTCCGCGTGGTTCCACAAGAGGCTTCGGGGACTTCCAGTGCCATGGCTTCCCCGCCGCAGGGTTTCCGCTCTGGGGACAAGAGAGGGGGGGACAACAGGTCAAAGGTCAGCGAAAAGACGACCCCAAAAATTCAAAGGAAACGACCGAAAACATCCGGGACTTACGACGACGGCGACACAGACGAGGAGAAGTGAAAGTTTTCCGATCATCTTGGCGGGCTGAGTTTCGTCTGCTTGGAAGCCATTTATATACACGATCCCTTACGTGGCTAACGCGGCAGATTACATTATCTTTGTTTTTTATTATTACTGTTTGAGCAAGACGTATTGTCCAGGTATCTTTAGAAAAATGGATAGTGAGAATACGTGCAATGTGGTGAAAATGCATATACATACAACAATGCACATGCACATGCACAACACACACACGCACACGCACAACACACAAACACCACTTGACACACAACACACACACAAACTGACACACACACAAATTGACACACACACACACACAACTGACACACAACACACCACAAATTGACACACAAGCTGACACACATAACACACACACAACTTGAACACACACAAAACACACACACACACACACACACACAGCACATTACACACACACACACTGACACACACACACAACAACACACACACCACACACACACACACACAAACTGACACACACACAAATCGGAAACAGAGGGAATTCGTGTGGATTTGTATGTACACATTTTCGTCATTATATTAGTGATATAAATGACAGCTGGAATTGAGTATATTATAATAGTACTATTGATAATGAAAATTATATTTTATGAAAAAATGATGATGATGATGATGATGATGATGATGATGATCATGATGACAATGATGACGATGATAATGATGAATGGTGAGAAATATTAGCAACAATAACAACACATCAGCAATAACAATTATAATGATAAAGAGAATGATGATAATAAAAAAAATAGTAGTGATAGTTGTAATTGTGATGATCAACAATGCTAATGATAATAGAAAAGAAAATAATAATGATATTGATAATACAATAATCCTAATAACAATAACAACAGTGATAATGACAATAAAACTGAAAAATGATGATAATTAGGATAATAATGATAACTGTAATAAATAATTTTAAAGTAGTAGGAGTGATAAAGATAATTAAAATGAGGATGATTATGATAATGATGACAATGATAAATAGTAATAGTAATAACAATCATAATTATTATAATAATGATAATAGCAAATAGTAACAATAATGATAATAATGACAATAATGAAAATAGGCAATAATAATGATAGTAAAATGAAAACACTAATAATAATAATAACGAAAATACTATTACGAATAACGATAATGATAACAATATTAATACTGCTATTACTAACAATAATAATGATAATAATAATGATAACAATAATAATAATGATATAATGATATACTAATAACTAATTACTAATAATAATAATAACAATAATCAATTAATACTTAGTAATAATAATAATAATTAATGATGATATATTTCTGCACATGTACAGAAAATAAAAAATCAAATAATCTTAAAAACAAAATGTCGGTTTTCTTCTCTCTGTCTGACGTGAGAAGATAAACAATAAATTCGCTAAAAAATTTAATTCAAGATTTTCTCATGGGGAATGCCATCCTGGCGTCACTCTGGAGCAGAACAGATCGCAGAGGGCAAAATTACGTGCTTATCTTCTCGTTGTTTTTTTTTTTTGTTTTTTTTTTTGGTTAACTTATTGATAATGATAGTTTTTCACATGCAATGCAATGCTGCTTTATCTTGTTATACTCACTGTTTGTTCGCCGTGCACAAGCACAAACATTATAAATCCACGTAGAATATAGTCATGCACACGCATACAAACACGCTGAGATACGCACCCCCCCACCCCCCGCCCGG
>NW_020870248.1:237845-240345 GCF_003789085.1 Penaeus vannamei | reverse complement strand
TGTTATAATTTTTGTTACTATTATCATTGTTTATCATATTTATCGTCATTATCATCATTAACAATTATCATACTTATCTTTAACATCATTTCCTCTTTATCATCATTTTCACTATTACTTTCATTACTATGTAATTTACATCATTATTATTAACAATACTATCCTTTATGTTATTATCATTATCATCACTATTATTTTTCTGTTCTTGCAATTATCATTGCTGTTGATATTATTAATATTGTTACTACCATTACTTTTCGTGTCATTATTATTGTTCATACTGTTATCATTATTGTTATCATTATTATTATGTCCATTAACATTATCATTAAAGTTATTATTATTATCATCATCATTATCATTATCGTTATTTTTATCATTATTATCACTGTTATTTTTTTCATTATCATTATTACTTATTAGTATGACTATTATCATCATGCATATGATCATTATCATTATGATTGCTGTTGTTATTATTAGCATTAATAGTAGAAGTAGTAAAAGAAGAAGCAGCAGTATCATTATTATCAATATTATAATTATTATTATCATCATTATTGTTGTTGTTGTTGTTGTTGTAGTTGTTGTTGTTGTTGTTATTGTTATTGCTATCATTATTATTATTATCATTGTTGTTATTATTATTATCATCATTATGATCTTCATCATCACTATCACTATCATTATTGTCATTATCATTATCATTGTTTTTGTTGTTATTGTTATTATTATCATCATTACCATTACTATTATTATTGTTATCTTTATTATTACTGTTATTATTATCATTTGCATTAATATATATTGTTACCAGTATCATAATCATTATCATTATTATAATCATTTGTATTATTTCTATTATCATCATCATTTTGATTTCTATTTTCATTATGCCTATTACTGTTTGATTATTACTCTTATTATCATAACTATTTTCATTTTTATTATCATCATCATTGCTATTATCAGTATCAATATTATCATTATTATCATTAACTTATAATTACCATTTTTACAAAGACTGATATTATCAATATTACTATTATCATTGATGTTACCGCTGTCAAGATCATTTTTCAAATTATTATAATAATTATACATATCTAGTTATTATAATATCATCTTTACCATTACTATTGTTATTCTTACCTTATCATAATCTTTATTATTACTATGATAGTTTTCTTCATTGTTGTTATCATTGTGCTATCAGTGGAAAGTAACTCAGGCCATTCCTTGCCAATATCATTCCCATTGTTATTATTATTATTATTATTATTATTATTATTATTATTGTTATTATTATTGTTGTTGTTGTTGTTTTCCATGTTACCAGTACCATTATCATTATTTACATTATTATTTATGTTACTTTTGTTTTAAGTACTCTTATTATCATCAGTAGTGTTGTTAGCGATATAATTACTATTACAATTTTTATTATCTATACTTTTCATTCTTATGATAATCATTTTTTTATCTTGATCATTATCATTACAATTATCATCAACAACACCAATATAACCATGATTATACTATCATTATATATATATATATTTTTTTTTTTTTACAAACATCATTATAATCCCTACAATTGTTATTATTATTGTTCTTCTTCTAGTTAATATTATTACTACTGTTATTATTCTTGTTATCATTTTCATAACTGCCATCATAATCATTCTTACGATTATCATTATCACTGTCTTTATAATGATCATGATTATTTTCGTTTTCATTATTATCTTTACAATTATTATTATTATCATTGTCATTCTAGCGATTATCACTTTCAATTGCTATTTATATGATTATGATTATTTTCGTTTTTGTCATTATTGTGATTATCAGTATCAATATTATTGTTATTATCAATATCGTAATCATCATCATAATTATCATCATGTTATCATCATTATTGCAATAATCCTTATTATCATAACTATTATGATAATCACGTTCTTCTTATTGTTATCGTTATTATTATAATTTTCAGCATTAATATTATCATCAGTATCATTATTATCCTTATTATTATAAATATTTTATCATTATTTTTCATTATTATAATTACCCTTTTTACGATTACTGATGTTAACATTATGATTATTATCATTATTGTTATTTTATTGTTACTACTGCTACTACTATCAGTACTACTATTATTCTGATTACTATCATCATCCATGTTTTCATCAATATCATTATTGTTATTATCATTTTTATCATCATTATCATAACCATTATCATTGATAGTAACAGTAATAGTATTAGTATCATTATCACTAATATCGTCATCAATAATGTCAATACTACTTCTCATCATTATTATCATTCTCATTTTGATGTAGTTATAAAAGTCAGTGAACTATTGATACAAGTATCTTTATCATTATCTATTTTTCATGATTATTACAATTATGATTTCTATTACAATTATCGATATTATTCTTAACATTGAAAGTGTTAACAATAATAGTAATAATTTGTTTTTGGT
>NW_020870248.1:222845-225345 GCF_003789085.1 Penaeus vannamei | reverse complement strand
ATATATTAATAATGATGATGATGGCAGTGACAACAACAAAACAACGACAGCATCAACAACAACAATAATGAATAAAGGAGTCAATATCAAAGTTAATGATAATAACAAAAATAACAACTATAATAATGATGCTAAAAAGCTAAATAGCAATAACAATAACAACTATAATAACAATAATACTAAAAAAGCTAACAATACCAGTATCCAAACTAACAATAATAACAAAAACAACAACAACAACAACAACAAGACACCATCGCCGCCCACCCACCTGTCGCGTATGCTCGAGGTCCGCCTTGTTGGCCACGAGGGCGAGGATGGGTGGCCTCTCCTGCGCCCGGCCTGCTCTGCGGGCGGCGGCGACCCAGTCCTGGAGGGAGTCGAGGGTGTGGCTCACTGTCACGTCGTACACCATCATGATCGCGTGGGCGCCGTAGAGGTACTGCGGTGGGGTGGGGGGGATTGTATTAATGATGGTGGTGGTTGTTGTTGTGGAAGGAGTGGTAGCAGTTGTAGGTAATTGTGATAGTTATGGTGGTGGTGTAGTAGTAGTAGATGTAGTAATTGTAGTAGTGTGTCGTTCTTATTGTAGTTGTAGTTTTGGATTAGTATTTGTATTATTATTAGTAGTAGTAGTAGTAGTTGTCGTTATTGTAGTAGTAGTTTCAGTAGTAGTAGTAGTAGTAGTAGTAGAAGTAGTAATAGCAGTAGTAGTATTAGTAGTAGTAGTAGTAGTAGTTGTGTAGTGTGTAGTATAGTAGTAGTAGTAGTAGTAGTAGTAGCAGTAGTAGTTAGTTGTAGTAGAGTAGTAGTAGTAGTAGTTAGTAGAGTAGTAGTAATAGTAGTAGTAGTAGGTATTAGTAGTTGTAGTAGTGGTAGTATGATTTTCAATATCAATAACAATCAGAACTATATTATTTCATCGTTACAAGTCATTAGCAATTAACACAATATTCACATTCTAAATGTCCTTCCAACGAACGCACAATGCAACGCATCCTATCAGCACATCGACCTGAAGCGACATTATCGCGCAAAGACGAAGGATAATTACCTTGTCAGTCATCTTGCCAGCCAGCGACGAACCAGCGACATCCCATATTTGGACATTGACGTTCCTCTCACTCCCGAGTATGAGGCGTTTTAAGTAAAAGTCTACCCCCATCGACGCCTGGTGTGTCATAGAAAACGGGTATAAGTGAACAAAATATCAGCTTGCTTGGCTTTTTTAAAAAATTAAGGATTATCACTGAATAATTATCAAATAAAGATACTTATGAAAACGTTATAAATTGAATATATATATATATAATGATACAATCATAAAGGTAAAAAATCACATCACACAAATGAAAAAAAAAAAAATCACAGCTAACAGGACCGACATAACCTAACCTAAAACTGCCTAATCAGCTAATCAAATCAGACCACCTGACGCTACCCTCTTAAATACCCCCCCCCCCAAAAAAAAAAAAAAAAAAAATAAAAAACGTATCCAAAAGACAAAAAGTCAATCCATCGCCCCCCCCCCTAAAAAAAAAAAAAAAAAAAAAAACGTATCCAAAAGACAAAAGTCGATCCTTGATACCCTTCCTTGGCCTCCGTCATCGACTGAGGGAACACTGAAATCCTCTTTGCCTGATCCTCACTTTCCTCGCGTGATAGAGGGAAGCCTCGACGGTCTGGGGAACTTATAAGACACGAAGGGACAGAGTGCGAAGGAAGGGATGGACGACAAAAAATATATATATAAGCAGAGAGAGAGGGTGAAGGAGAGGGAGAAGAGAAAGAGAGAGAGGGAGGCTTATTGTGGAATCCTTTGGAGATTAAAGAAAAGGAGATAGATACAGGAACGAACCAAACGAAGAGAAAGGAAGGGAGAGACAAGAGGAGAGAAAATGAAGACAAGGACAATGATGGACCCAAGAAAAGGAGAAAAGAAAAAGAAACATAAAGAGGAAGAGACAGTGACGCAGAGATAACGTAAAAAAGAAGGGGTTGCAGTGGTATCAAGCAGGTCAGAATCCCTGCATAACTCCGCCACAACACGCAAGTTGCTCTTTCTCTCTCTCGCCTCTCCCCTTCTTCCCACTTTCCTTCTTTTCTTCTCTTCTTCCTTCAACCTGCTCTTCCATCCCTCTTCCCTTTCATTTCCCCTCTCTACTTTCCCTTATTCAAGCTTCCTCTTCTGGTCCCTTTCTTCCCTCTCCTCTTCTCCTATTCTTCTCTTTACCTATTTCTCTCCACCTTCCATCCTATTTTTCCTTCTCTATCACTCTCCCTTTACTCGACCTCTCCTCTCCCTGTTCCTTTCTCCATCCCTTCCACACATTCCATCCTCTTCCCCTTGCTTTTCCTTTGCCACTTAAGCTACAAATCCCCCTTCCTATTCCCATCGTCTTCCACTTAGGTCTCATCCCTTTTATTCTCCCTTTACCTAGCCCCTCATATCCATCCCTTACCTCCTCTACCCTTTCCCCACTATCCACTATTCTTTTCC
>NW_020870248.1:212845-217845 GCF_003789085.1 Penaeus vannamei | reverse complement strand
ACAATAATAATAATGATGATTATGGATAATAATAATTATAGTAATGTTAATGATTATGATACTGATAATAAAAAATATGATAATAATAATCATCATCATCATCATCAAAATAATAATAATAATAATAATAATATAATAATAATAATAATAATAATAATAATAATAATAATAATAACAACAATAATAACAATTATAATAATAATAATGATAATGAAGATGAAAAATTAACAAGACGATAACGATAACACAAATGATAACAATGATAATCACAGTAACAATAATAATTATGATTATCATTTCATTATCATTATCATTATTTCATTATTTATTATTATTATCATTATTATTATTATCATCATAATCACAACTATCTTTATTATCATTATTATTACCATTATTATTATCATCATCATTATTTTTTATCAATATCATTATCATTATTATTATAATTTTTATCATCATCATCCTTATTTTCAGTATCGTTATTATCATTACTATTATTGTTATTATTTTTTATTACTACTATTATCATCATTATCATTATTTTTATTATCTTTTATTACTATTATTATTACCATCATTATCATTATCATTATCATTATCATTATCATTATTATAACGATAATGATAATTCTAATTATAACAACAATAATAAAACAAATATAGCCATGATTATGAAAGATATGAATAATGTTAAAAATAACAACAATGGTAATGATATTGACAATGACATTGATAAGTAAAATGATAATAATAATATTGACAGTGACAATGACAATGACAAAGACAGGGACAAGGACAGTCACTATGTCAATAAGTGATAATGAAAGTGACAATGACAATGACGATGATAAAAATAATAATGATGATGTTAATAGTGATGATGATAACAAGAAGGATGATGATGGTGATGATAATGGTGATGGTGATGATAATAGTGATAATAAACTGAAGATGAGGAGAAGAAATGGGAACAGAAGAAAACAACATTATGAACAATAATGATAACTAGAAGAACTGGAAAACCAAACTTCAGAATTACGTCATGTTATAAGAATGTACCTTGGACTGACCATTGATTTTATTCATTTCAATGCCACTCGTCACGTGTCCTGAATAAATGAATAAATATACCATGCAGTGTGCAAGGATAATGGAATAATATGCAATAACAATGGGATTAAGAACAATCATAATTGCTGTTTTGTTTATGTCAATTTTTGTGTTACTTTTTAATCTGAATCTCTTGTTTTCGTTTTCTTCTGTAATGTTATCTGCTTTTAACCTTTTTCTCGTTTATAATTTTTTGGTTATGATCTTTAATAACAAATACAACAGGAGAAAATAAAATTAAAACCAGGGTGCGACACGACCATGTAATACAAAGTTCCCCAAAACACACTCCGAACAGACCCCTAAAAGTATGCACCTCACCTGTACACGTTTTTACACTCGCTCGTGATCAATTCCTCTCCGCCAATCGATTAAAAAACACCAAACTTATTCAGAACACTCTCTCTCCATCACATGTGAGTCTCCGAGGCACACTCCTGGCGCAAATGAACATCTGTACGACCCAGGTTTCGAAGCCGAACACCAGAAAACACGATCACATTTCGCTCGGACAAGGGAAGGGGTTCGAACGTGACTCCCGAAGGTCCTGTGTTGTTTTGGTGTCGCCGTTGTTAGGGAATGGTTGCTAGCCGACGCGCGGGCGGGAGTTGCCAGCTAGGGAAATATGCGGCCTGCGCCAATGTGGTGCTTTTTTCTCTCTATCTCAAGACAAACTTTATATATTTTTTTAGGTTTTGTTCATGTTTTCCTTGTTTTTTTTTTATAGTTTTTGCCATACTGAACGCGGCCTAACTCCTTCCTGTTTTTTGTTTGTTTGTTCGTTTTGTTCTATATCGCGGTAAACAACTAGGGATATATTTGTTAGTACATCTACACCAGAACGACAGGTGTGATAGTCACTGTTCCTTACGTGATGAATCATAGGGTACAAAAGGGAAAATAACAAGGTGTTTAGGCGATTAATAATGTTATTACACACACACACACACACACACACACACACACACACACACACACACACACACACCACACACACACACACACACACACACACACACACACAGACACACACACACACACACACAGACACACACACACACACACACACACACACACACACACACACACACACACACACACACACACACACATATATATATATATATATATATATATATATATATATATATATATATATATATATATATATATATATACACCAACATCTTAATCAGTAGTTTTCAACCTGTGCGTCGCGTCATGAGAAACCACCAAGATTCTCGTATAAATTAAAGACAGGTAACCTGACCTAAAGTTTTCCATCGATTAGAGCTCATTGAGTCTTTATTTACAGAGTTTTTAACTAATGTCTGAGTACGTTGTCAAGGGAATGTGATAACAGCATGGTATTGCAGTGTTTATAGGTGCATGTCTTCCCAATATCCTGGAAAACGCCAAAGTAGGTCAGGTAAATAAGACATCAATTGATCGATTGATTTAATAGGTGTTCAAATCAAGTTCATTTCGAGAACCTTTTGAGGATCGACAACGAATTTCTACTGAATGGGACTCTTACGCGTACAATTCTTTTCCCTTATTCTGCGCTTCTTCGTCTTCTTCGTCGTCTTCTCCCTCTTCTTTGTCATCTTTTTCTTCTTTTGCCACCAATTCTACTTCATCTTCGTCTTCTTCTCCCTCTTCTTTGCCGTCTTCTTTTTCTTCTTCTTCTGTCCCCTCTTCTTCTTCTTCGTCTTATTCTCCTCCTATTCCTCTTCCTTCTTCTTTTTCTTCTTCTTCTTCGTCTTATTCTCCTCTTACTCCTCTTCCTTCTTCTTCTTCTTCTTCTTCATTTTCTTTTTCTTTTCTTTCTTTTTTTCTTTCTTTTTTTCTTTTTTCTTTTTTTTTTTTTCTTTTTTCTTTCTTTCTTTCTTTCTTTCTTTCTTTCTTAATTATTTTTCCGTTCTGATTATAAACCAATCCAGCAGCTGGATATGAAGTAAAAAAAAAATGTTCCTATTAATGTTATTAATGTTGACTCAATTCTGACTTTCTATTAGTGTCTTTTGTTATTTTTGCTGTTCTTTTTGAAGTTATTATATCATCATTCTTTTTGTTCTTCTTCAACTTGATCTTGTACTATATATATTTCTTGAATAATTACTCTCATTATCATTATTATCATTATCATCACAATTTTTATCATTATATATATAATCATCATTACGGTGTTTTTCCTAATATTGTTGTATTTATAATGTTATTTTGATTATTATCTGTGTTATTATCATTGTTATTATCGTCTTCCTTGTTATCATTATTTTTGTTATGGCTCGGCTTACCATTATTGTTATAGTATAGTAGTAATATATTTATTATCATCTTTATTATAATTATCTACTAGTATTGTTGTTCGAGTTGTTTTTGCCGTTATTACGATTAACATTATTATTGTTATTTACATTTTATTATCAACGTTATTATCATCATTATCATTATCATTATCATCATTGTTATTATTATTATTTCTTTTTTGTTCTTCGTGTTATTATCATTATCTGCATCATTGATATTTTCAGTTCAGTTCAACTATTTCTAGTTGACTCATGTGCATTAATATGATCATATTGTTATTGTTATCATTACTATTACTTTTTATTGTGATTATTGCTATTACTAGTAATAGTAGTAGTTTTTACTATTATTTTTGTTAATATTATTGATATTATATTATTACTATTATTATCATCATTATTATCATCATTATTATTACTAATACTATTACCATTATTATTGTGATCATTATGATCATTATCACTATTATCATTATTAGTGTTGTTATTATTATTATCATCATCATTATCATCATCATGAAAATTATCAATATCATATTCATTATCACGATAATTATGATGATAATATTGATAACAATAATGATAACACACGATTACCATTATCATCATTTTCATTATTATTATTATCATCATTGTTATTATTATTATCATTATCATTTTGTTACTATTACTACAATCATTATTGTTATTGTTATTAATATTATGATGATGATGATGATGATGATGATGATGATGATGATGATGATGATGATGATGATGATGATGATGATGATGATGATGATGATGATGATGATAATGATGATAATAATGATAATGATAATGATAATGATAATGATGATGATGATTGATGATGATATACACACTTAGACTCTACAGCTGCATTCCATTAAATGAACGTACGAGCCAAATGTCTCCGATTATCTAACTTAATTATTTAAATTCAGGAAAAAGTCTTTTGCAGATCACGACCGACAGTCACCGAAAAAACAAGTAGAAAGTCCCCAACTATGAGAAAATATCAAGGCCATGTTGTGGCCAAGGAGAAAGGTCATTTTGAGGAGGCAATCTCGGTTTACTATGCGGATTTTGGAGAATCTGGCTGCTTCAGCACTTTTGCCTCTCACGAAGATGGTATGGCCACTGATGGTATGGCCACTGATGGTATGTCCACTGATGGTATGTCCACTGATGGTATGTCCACTGATGGTATGGCCACTGATGGGTCCACTGATGGTATGTCCACTCATGTATGTCCACTCATGGATGTCCACTCATGGATGTCCACTCATGTGTATGTCCACTCATGGTATGTCCACTCTCCACTCATGGTGGATGTCCACTCATGGTATGTCCACTCATGGTCCACTCATGCCATGTCCACTCATGAGAACCGGAGGCTTCGCAGAGAATCCCTTTGGGGATATGAGAGACAGGAAAAGGGAGCAATTAAACGTTTTCGTTACTCGTCTCCTTGTCTGATGACAAAAAGGTGGCTCTAATACACACGCACACACACGCGCGCACACAAACACGCTCATACACATAGATAGATAGATAGATAGATACATGTAATAT
>NW_020870248.1:200345-202845 GCF_003789085.1 Penaeus vannamei | reverse complement strand
ATATCGCTTGGTATACTATATCTATATATATATATATCACCTCTGTATATATATACTGATGACATATGTGTATACATAGTATATATATATATACTGTATATACATATGAGAGCTTAGAGAGAGACTTATAGCTGTACAATGTTTTATACATCATTGGAAGGAGTTTCAAACAGATCCACCAACGCGACTTACCATCCTTCGAATTATGTCTGAAACCAATGGAACTGTTCAGAATGTCCAAGAGAAGTGTTCCGGAAGACCACGACCATCGACAACCCCCACAAAGCCAGAAAGAGTGCTTCACACTTATCTCTAATTCAAGTGATGGTAAATTGCGTCTTTACAACTCGACTGTATTTTCGCACTTCCTGTAGTAAGAACTAATTTGTTCAAGGCTAAGTCTGACCGCCATTATTAATTCCACTGGGTTCAATCTGGATAGAAAAAACATCAAGCGAGTTATCAGCTGCTAATGTGTGTACACATTTTTTACAATATGTATACAATTCTTGAGGACACCATATATATATATATAATATATATATATATATATATATATATATATATATATATATATTATATATATATAATATATATATATATATATAATATATATATACATACTAATATATATATATATATATATATATATATATATATATATATATATATATATATATATATATATATATATATATATATATATATATATATATATATGTATATATTATTATATATATACATATAATTATATATATAATATATATAATATATATATATATATTATATATATATATATATATATATATATATATATATATATATATATACATATATATATATATATATATATATATATATATATATATATATATATATATATATATATATATATATATATATATATATATATATATTATATATATATATATTCACAAACGACATTCATTGGATGAAAAACGTCATATTCTGGGCTATTCAGGTCTTACTGATTTTCCGATATTTTTATCTGGTCGACTAAACAAACATTACGCCAGTGTAAACAGACAATTTGGGTAAAGCTCACACGAGCATAAACATATCAGGAAAAAATAGATATCATTATGGCAAGGAGACTGATACATTTCGGAAAGAAACGTTCTGCAATAAAAGGTTAAACTTTTTTCAGTAAAAAAAAAAAAAAAAAAAATCAAGACGGAAATTGATCCAACGAACGATGCAGGGAGAAAGCTGCAAACTCACGAAAAAAATAACATAAGCAAAAAAAAAAAATGTGTAATGGGGTCTTTGCTAATAAGTAGCCCTTTTATGCTCTCAGAAATCATTCCGTTTATAAAGAGAAAGAATCAGTCGCTAGTCAACTAATCTGTTTTTCTGGGTCAGTATAGCCTCATTAGTCACCTTTCCGACCAGCACCGGCGGACGTCGATCGGGATCTGGTTTCCGCTGGAATTTTCCAGGCTTCGGCACCTGCTTTTCGTCTCATCCGGGAATCTGGCATCTGCGTTTGTGTCGCTTCTCGTCCACTTTGGATTTCTTTATTGATAGCACTTGATCTCAGGCTTACGTGGGATTGCACAACTAAGACCACGTCAACAAGTTACATATATGTTTGAACATAAATGTACATATACTTGTTATACTTGTATATATATATATATATATATATATATATATATATATATATATATATATATATATATATATATATATATATATATATATATATATATTATATATATATATGTATATATATATATATATGTATATATATATTATATATATATATATATATATATATATATATATATATATATATATATATATATATATATATAAATGCAACACAATACACACACACACACACACACACACACACACACACACATACACACATATATATATAATATATATATATATATATATATATATATATATATATATATATATATATATATATATATATATATATATATATATATATATATATATAATATATATACCAAACTCTTTATTTTTATCTAAGAATTCACCAAATTCACTCACTATTTTTATCCAAGGCTTTGTCGATGGCGTCCCGATTAATGCATAACATTCCTTGAGAAAGAAGGAATTCTTGGAAGGTGCGTCTCGTCCTCTTGTGTTTTGTCGTTTCGTGTTTGTTTCGCTGCTGAGAGAGAGAGAGAGAGAGAGAGAGAGAGAGAGAGAGAGAGAGAGAGAGAGAGAGAGAGAGAGAGAGAGAGAGAGAGAGAGAGAGAGAGAGAGAGAGAGAGAGAGAGAGAGAGAGAGAGAGAGAGAGAGAGAGAGAGAGAGAGAGAGAGAGAGAGAGAGAGAGAGAGAGAGAGAGAGAGAGAGAGAGAGAGAGAGAGAGAGAGAGAGAGAAGGAGAGGGCGGGAGGCAGAGGTAGGGAAGGTGGGTGAGGAAAGAGGGAGAGAGAAAAGGAGACGAAGGAAGGGGGAAGGAAAGAGGAAGAGATGGAAGGAGAAAAGGAGGAAGAGAG
>NW_020870248.1:160345-180345 GCF_003789085.1 Penaeus vannamei | reverse complement strand
TGTTTTCGGCCTTTTTGTGTGTACTAGATTTGTCTATTTCATTATATTCTTGTCTTATTTAATCATCATTTCTCGTGATTGATGAAATATTTATATTTGTATGTTTTCGGCCTTTTTGTGTGTTCCAGATTTGTCTATTTCATTATATTCTTGTGAAATTTAATCATCATTTGTCGTGATTGATAAAATATTTTATTTATATGTTTTTGGCCTTTTTATGTGTAGCAGCTTTGTCTATTTTATTATATTCTTGTGTTATTTAATCATCATTTGTCGTGACTGATATCATCATCGTGACTTTCATTGTTCATATTACTGTTATTATTATTGATTATCATAAGCACTTTCATAATGATAATTGTTAGTATTATTAGTATTGGTATTATCATCTTTAATGATATCAGTATTATCATACTTATGGTTATCATTTGTTTTATCATTCCTTTTAGTGTATTCGGTATTATTATTTTCACTAATGATACTAATTGCAATGAATTGATTATCATTGTTAGGAGTAATATTAATGACATCGCTATTCTCCTTAGTTATCAATATTAATTATCATTATTGTATCATTGTTTTCATTGTTATTGTTATTATCATTATTATCATTTATTGTTGCTGTTGTTAATATAATCATATTATTATTGCCATTATTATGACAATTATCATCCTTATTATCATTATGATGATTACTTTTAGCAATATTATTATCAATATGATTGGAATCAAAATCATTATTATCATTATCATTATGGTTATCATTATCTTTTTTATTATTATCATCATTATCATTATTATTGTTAACATTATTGTCATCATTATTATCATTGCTGCCATTATTATTATCATCATTATTATTGTTATCATCATTATCGTTATTATCATCCTTTTTTATTATGTTATATTATTATTGTGATCAGTTTGTATTATTATCATTGTTATTATTATCATTATTAGTATTATATATTGATTATTATATATTGTATATATTATCATAATTATTATTATCATTTTATATTATATTACTATTACTGTTATTACTTTCTTATTATTATTATAATCATTTACTGTTATATCATTATATATATTTTCTTATTCTATTATCATTATCATCCCCAGACTGTAGAGTTCCCCGCGCAAAAATTATTTGGTCAGATTCTGTCCGCGCAAATGTAGTTCTCGGCTAACTTTCCGCGCACGCTTAGTTCTTTTTTTAATCATCTTCCGCGCATAAAATTCTTTTTACTTTTCCGCGCAATTGTTTTCATCATCGGTCGCAGATTCGTTCGCGCAAATGTAGACAAATGATGATGTTTGCGCGCAAAAAAAATGTATATTCCCCGCACAGAGAAAATACTCTACAATTCTGGTGTATAATCGTTGTCATTATTTTATTATCTTTATTGTTATTTTAACTATTTCATTTCATTATTATTATAATTATCTTAGTATCATTATTATTATTATCGTTATTATCATTATTATTATAATCATTATTATTTGTCTTATTTGTCATTATTATTTGTATTATCATTATTATTATACATCATTATTATTTGTCATCATTATTATCATTATTATTATTACTTTTATTGTCATCATTAATTGTCATTATTATTTTTGGAAGTTATGTTTACATTGCTATCAGTATCATGATCCTTATAGCATCATAATGATTATTATTCTTATATTCTTTCTTCATTATGTTTTTATTGTCATTTCAATACTATTCAGAACATGATCCTTATCAGTGTAGCATTACTATCATCAATTAACCTTATTATTGCATTCATCATTACTATTACAGACGTGCCATCATCGCTTGTTATCAGTAAATATTGCTTTTATGATAATTCTCATTGTCGCTAATATACCGCCACTAGATATCATCATAATCTTTATCATTGTCAGTATCTTTAGCATTTCAAATTTATATAGAAATGGGTCTGTCAGGTGAGCGATAATCAGAGTCCTTGTTAGAAGAAGAAAATGTTATTTGTCGTTTTGGTCGTATTGTATGTGTATATATATATAATATATATATATATATATATATATATATTATATATTATATATATTATATATATATATATATATATATATATATTATAATTATATATATTATATTATATTATATTATATATATATATATATGTATATATGTATATATATATATATATATATATGTATGTATATATATACTATATATAGATGTATATATATATATATGTGTGTGTGTGTGCTGTGTGTTGTGTGTGTGTGTGTGTGTGTGTGTGTGTGTGTGTGTGTGTGTGTGTGTGTGTGTGTGTGTGTGTGTGTGTGTGTGTGTTGTGTGTGTGTGCTATATCCTGAGTGCGTGCGCGTGTATGTATGTGTGTGTGTGTGTCTGTGTTGCGTGCGCGTGTATGTGTATGTGTGCGTGCGCGCGTGTGTGTGTGGGTGTTTGTGTGGGTGAGTACATGCTAAAAAAGCTCTCCTTCACTCCTGGGGCAAGAGAGACCCAAGCCACAGGAGGCCAGATCCAGGAGCGCCGCCCACGCCCTCGAGCAAGACTGGAACTTCACGAATGATTGTTAATTCACAAAACTGACAACTTAATCAACTTTATATAGATCGAACCTTACTTAGTTCTTAATCATCAGTTAAAATAGAATCACCGAAAGCTTTATGATTTCAGTGATAAACTACAATTTTACTGATGAATTATATAGATTAAAAAACAACGCAAATGATTACCAGGATAATGAAAGACAAACTGTGAAATCATAAATCATAATCAAAGTAATTAGATTCGAATATTCATAATCCTGTTTTTCCTGTCGCCACTGATAACACTGGAGATTTTGATCAGGATAAAAAGTATAATGAAAATAATTGCAATAGTGATTATAAAGATAATCACCTAGATTATTATAATGTCAGTAGTGAATATATTGATGACATCTGTACGACATTTACAATAAAGGTTAAGCTTATAATGATGATACTGCTATGAAAATATATTTGAGAAATATATGATATATTTGAAAACGATAGCAGGATTAATGAAATTGTCATGAACAATGATGCCGACAAGAATAATAGAAATGTACTGATAAGGGCAACAATAACAATAACACTGGTATAGAGATAATAATGATAACTGCAATCATGATAAGACACATTATACTGATAGATGTAAAAATGATGATAAAGCGTCTACGTTGATAACAACAATATACGAAATTATAACAATAAGGATAACAGTAGTAGCGCTAGTTAAGGTGAAATTGCATAAAGGGTATTTAGACTAATAACATTACCAATTGCATCGTTATACAATGAGAATAACCGATAATGGCCAACGTACCTATTGTGTTTAATTAAAATCGAAACAAAGGTAAGAAAGTATAATTACAAAGGATATAAATTCTTTAAAAATGCAATAACAACTGCAATAATTGTTATTATTATACACCTACCTATTGAATAAATTTCAGTTCGCAACTGTCTAAGTTGAGTGAACTTGTCAATTATCAAGAAATGTAATGAATGATAAACCAGGAAGAGAGAGAACGAATGAAAAAGAAGAAGGAAAATGATTGTCAGAGAAGACGTGAGTGTGGAAAGCATGTCTGATAAACAAGAGATTAGAAAGACGAAGAAAGAAAAAAGAAAAGATGAAAAAAAGATAAAAATAAAATAAAAAGTAAACAGGAGACAAAGACGAAGATCAAGAACCAAAGGGAACCAAATACCAGATGAATAAAACTACAAAATAAAACAAGACAGAATAGAAGAACAATAGCGCAATAACAAAAGAAAGACAAACAGAAGAAGAAAACAATATGTATATGTATTCAAGACCATCCAAGGAAATGCAGGACGCCGTGTCTGTAATGAGCCTGCGAAGGGAGCCACAGACAGGGAGATGAGGGACGGTTCAAGGGGAAACGAGGGGAAATGGCCTCACCGCTGATAGGGAAAATGGGAAGGCAGAGGGCGATGGGGAAAAGGGATGGAGGAGGAAGAGGGGGGAGAAGAGAGGAGGTGGAGGAGAGGGGGAATAGAAGCGAGGGGGGGAGAAAGAGGGTGGAGGAAGAGGGGATAGAGAGAGGAAGGAGGGGGATAGAGAGGGTGGAGAGAGGGGGAGAAGAAGAGGGGTAGGAGGGAGGAGGGTGAGAGGAGAAGAGGGGAAGGAGGGAGGGAGATGAGAAAGCGAGGAGGAGAGAAGTGGAGGAGGAGGGGGATAGAAGAGAGGGGTGGAGGAGGAGGGGGATAGAAGAGGGGGTGGAGGAGCGTGAGAGGAGAAGAGGGGAAGAAGGGAGGGAGATGCGATAGGCAGGAGGAGGAGGGGTGAAGATGAGAAAAGGGGAGAGGGAGAGTGAGAGAAGAAGAGGGGAAGGAAGGAGGCAACAAGCGGAGAGAAGAAGACGGATAGAGTAGAGAAGGAGGGAGGGAGACGAAAATGCGGGGAAGAGGAGGGAGGTGGAGTGAGGGGGAGAAGAGACGAAGGGAAGGAAAGAGAGAGACGAGAAAGGGGGGAGGAAAGGACAGGGGGGATGGCTAGGAGAGGAAATAGAGGGCTAGAATCGAAAAGAGAAAGAGGAGAAGGAAGAGAGGTGAAAGAGAAGAGAAGAGAGAGGATGAGAAATGTGATAGAGGGAAAATGGAAGAAGAGGGAGAGAGAGTGAGAAAATGAGAGAAGACAGAAGGGGAGGGAAAGACCATAAGCGATGAAGAAGAGAATGGGCTGGAGGAAGATAACAGGAAGTTAAGAGTGCAGAGAAAGAAGGAAAATTAAAGCCGGTGATAAAAAAGTGTTGAAGTGAAGTGGGGAGGTGAGAAGAAAGAGGAAGGTAAATAGGGGGAAATAAGTGAGAAATGTTATCATAAGTGAGCTTCAGAATAGGGAAAGAAAATCCAGGAAACGTAGAATAAGCACGTAAAAGAGTGGAGAAGTAGATGAAATAGAAAAAAAAACGTTGAATATAGGAAAGGGTTAAGATTAGGATAAGGGGAAAAGCTAGAATAGGGGAATAAAGAGACAACAAATGAAAAGAAGAGAAACAGAATGAATAACTAACAGAATAAGAACGTTGAAGAAGACTCCGAACAAAAGAGAAGCACAAATAAGGGCGAGAACCGCAGAGAGGGGGCGGGCCGAGGCAAAAGAGGAGAGAGGGAGAGGGGGGGGGGTAGAGAGGGAGGCTGCGTCAGTAGGGGGGAGAGGAGGGGAGGGAGAGGGGAAGAGGGGAGAAGTTAAGGAGAGAGAGAGAACGGATTTCTGATTGGCTGAGCAGAGACGAGGATCCTACAAGGCAGCGCTGATATGTTTGATTAACCAGAAAGGGAAAGAGAGGAAAATGTTTTCTGACGAGGCTCCCCCCTTTTGAAGTGGGTGTAGAGGGGGAGGGGGGCGGGGGGGGAGTTAGGAGGATGGGAGGGTGGAATGAGGTGGAATGAGGGAGGAGGGACGAGACCCCCCACCTCTTTTGGGGGGGGAGAAGAAGGAGGGAGATAAGGGTGGAATGAGGGGAAAATGTTTTCTGACGAGACTCCACCCCCCCACCCTCTTTGAAGTGGGTGTAGAAGGGGAGGGGGTGATAAGAAGGTAGGAGGAGGAGGAGGGGGATGGAATGAGGGGAGGGAGAGGGACGAGACCCCCCCTATTTTTAAAGTGGGTGTAGAAGGAGGAGATAAGGGTGGATAAAAGAAGGGGAAAATGTTTTCTGACAGAGACTCCTCCTCTCTTTGAAGGAGTTGTAGAAGGGGGGGAGAAGAGGGAGATAAGGGTGGAATGAGGGGAGGACTAGACTAGACCCCCACCCCGCCATTCTTTGAAGTGAGTGTAGAAGGGAGGTGGGAAGAAGGAGAGAGATAAGGTGGAATGAGCGGAATGAGGGAGAGGGATATTGTGAGAACAGGGAGAACAAAGCAAGATAGAAAATAGATAGACATTCAGTCACAGGCAGAAATAAACAAGAGAAACTAACAAATGAAAAACAAATACAGAAACAGACAGACAAACCAAATATACAACCAAAACACATAACCTCCAATTAAAAAAAAAGCAATAGTAAAAAAAAACAAAGGTTAAACCAGCTCCCCGCCCCACGTAGAAATAATAAATTTGTGGACAGACAAACCAAATATGCAACAAAAACACATAACCTCCAATAATTACACAAAAAAAAAAAAACAATAGTAAAAAAAAACAGAAAGGTTAAACCAGCTCGCCGCCCCACGTAGACCGTCGGCATTCATGCAACAGACGAACTTAAGCTTCGCAATTACCTATTCCCAGGCGTCGTGGTATTCAACATTGCATAAAGCGCGTGTGTTGGTTCTACTGCGAGGAGAATCAACAGCCCTTTCATTGTTTATCGGAAGGGTAAATATGGCTTCGTTGTCAGTGGGTGCGTGCGTTTGCGTGCGTGAATGTGCGTTGCTTGATTCCGGGTTTGTTTTGTGTTTGTCTGTGTGTTTGATTTGTCTCAATATCATCATAATCATTATCGTTATTATCAATGTTACTTTCTTATTCAGTGTGATTGTTAAGTTTCATTATCATCGCCACTATTGCTTTCGTATCACTCACTCGCAACATCATCACAAATTTTGGTATTATCTTTATTATCGTTATCATAAGACTGCTTATCATATTTACTGCTGTTATGATCATATTTATTGTCAGATTCATATGATAATTGCCTTGTTATCATCATTGCTGGTGTTGGTATCATTGGTATTACAGTAATCATTCTTATTACCGGTATGATCGTTATCACCAGTAACATGTTATCATATTTTTCCTTATGGTTATCACAATCATTATCGCACTGTCCTCATTATCAGTATTATAATTACTTTTAATATTCTAATAATCACTGGTATCCAACTGATCATTCGCCCAATCACTTTTTACAAATATATAATGGTTATTGCATGAGATACCATTGATAATATTCTGTTCCAGGCATCACTGACGCAAGTATCAATCATCAATATCAACTACCATTGATAACGATTATTAGCCTAATCACTGCGCGTAATTCTGGCCACACGCGCGAGAGACAACAGTGAAATCAGTGCATCAGAGAAAGGATTTCAAGGGTGAAGATTTAATATAGCAGATATTAAATATAGATATTAAATATTTGATATAGAAGATAGGATTTCATAGGGTGAATATCGTGGGTTTCAGGAAGCAGGATCCACCAGTGAAAAGGTCAACGCGAGGTGTTAACGCTGAATTTTTTTTTTTTTTTTTTTTTTTTATGCCGATTGTGTTCCGATGAAAGTGTGTAAAAATACTGTAACGTTTGAGGGGGTTTTGATGGATATATGTGTATGTGTGTGTTGTGTGTGTGTGTGTGTGTGTGTGTGTGTTTGTATTAAACATATTACATGGATATTAGATATATAAAGAAGATAGGTAGGTAGATGTATCCCTGCATTCTCTAACTTATCAATATATATATATTATATATAATTATTATATATATATATATTATATATATATATATATTATATTTCCTTTTCAACTGCATAAAAAAAAATTTAAACATACTAGAAAAAAATAGTTTCCGAAGCGAATTGCATAAGCTCGCCTAACTTTTTTTTTTGGGGGGGGGGGTTATAGGGCGTATATCCCTTCTCACCGTTTTTTCACTTGTCCTAATCCCTCTGTTATCCATCTATGCTTTTAGAAGTTTTTTTTTTTTTTTTTTCGTTTTAATTTTTTTCAATGACAGAAAGTGAATTCAATTTCATCCCGAACTCCAAGCGTCCGGCCTTTCAGCATAGTCCTCTAAAAAAACATCACTCAAACTCAAAATTCAAATGTCAAAAAAATAAAAAATAAAATAAAATAAATGCTAGTCCTTAAAACATCTATCAAATTCAAATTCAAATAAGTCAAAAACAAATAAAAAAAGATATGCTAGTCCTCTAAAAAATTTATCAAACTCAAAATTCCAATTAATTCAAAAAAAATAAAAAACAATATTCACCCTTATCTTTGAAAAAAACGAGCACATGAAACAAATAAACAACTTACTTCCAAAACTGAAAAAAAAGATTTGATGGTGAGAAAGCGCCCCGCCCGTCCGGTGTGGAATTTACATCTTCAATTCTCTATCGATCCGGTAACGAACAGCTGACTATCCGGAACTCTGCCATTTTCCGTTGAGAGAACCGGAAAACTTGACGACTGTGTCCTTTGCATTTAAGGATTATACTGTAGACTTTGCGGGGGTGTTGCGGTGACGTCATGTTGTGAGTGACGTGGGGTTTGGGTGTGGGTGTGGTTAGGTTTCTTGGTGGATGGGTGTGGGTGTGGGTTTTTTGTTTGTTTGTCTGTGTTTGTTGTTTTTGTCTTCTTTTGTCTCTCTCTTTGTCTCTATCTATCTATCTATCCTATCTCTATCTATATCTCTCTATCTATCTCTCTCTCTTCGCTCTCTCTCTCTCTCTCTCTCTCTCTCTCCTCTCTCTTCTCTCTCTCTCTCTCTCTCTCTGTGTGTGTGTGTGGTGTGTGTGTGTGTGTGTGTGTGTGTGTGTGTGTGTGTGTGTGTGTGTGTGTGTGTGTGTGTGGTGTTTGTGGTGCGTGTGTTAACAATGATAAAAAAGAGGGGCTCGGGAGAGACAGGCACACTAAAACGGCCGATTGAGAAATATAGGCTAAATGACTAATTAAGAGAAACACTAACAGGTAACCAGATCAATAGACAAACACCAAGAAAGAACAAGCAAGGTAAAAATACAAAAAAAAAACATAAATACAAACGAAACTAGAATTTCATTTTTTTAAATTCTAATCAAATTTCTAATACAAACATCTAAACATCGATTTCTGTTTTTTTATTAGAAAAGATACAAAATTCACCGCTGTGGCACCAACCAAAATGGATATACACCATAACGTGAAAACACTTTCATACACCACTCATGAAAATAGTTACCAAAGTCATTCAGCCGAGTCGTAAGATCAGCCAATCAGGAATCCGATTCCATTTGCATACGAGTGGCTAGTTAAAGACCTGCGGGCAAATTAGGAATTTTGGATGCGGTTCCATTTGCGTAATTAAGATCATCATCAACATAATTAACTCTTCTTGCATGTCGTTGGTTCACTGGGTTGGCTAAACGGGAAGAGTTAGTGACAGATCGTGATGAAAATTTATGGGTGGGTTGTCTATGGCCTTCGGATCGCCTTGGTACTGATGGTGATTAAGTTTAGATGAACAGAAGTTAAGGTTGAGGAAGTAGAGGAAGTATAACAAGGGTTCTTTGCTTCTCTATTCTTATTTATCTATTTATTTATCTATTTTAGGAGGGGGAGGTCAGTGGTTTGTTACCGTGGAAAGTTGCAGATGGGCAGAAGTTAAAGAATAAATTAACAGAAATAAATAAAATAGAAATAACAATAATAAAAAAATGCCCGTGATATTAGTATAAATTTAGTTAAAAAAAAATTAGAACGGTGAATTAGATAAATAGATTCGGACAAAGGTATTATAATAAAGCAAACTGATTTCGCATTGCAAAATGTTGGATAGAATCACCCTCTTTCGTCAGTCAATTGAAGCTTCTCACACTGTTTCATTTTTGCTGTGTTCATTCTACTTTGGCTTTGCCATTCTTACAATCTCCGCCTCAAGTCCACATGTCACGTCACGATAGAAGCACAAAGGATGGAACTGTAACTGAAAAAATGATGATTGTGGATAAAAAGAAATGGAGGAGTTTGAAGAGATTATTCTGGAAATTATGCCGGATTGTTATTATTTAACCGAGTTGTTGTTCTTTCTACTTGTTTTCTCTGAATAACCTGTTCTCTTTCTCTCTCTCTCTCCTCTCTTCCTCTCTCTCGTCTCTCTCTCTCTCTCTCTCTCTCTCTCTCTCTCTTCTCTCTCCTCTCTCCTCTCTCTCTCTACTCTCTCTCTCTCTCTCTCTCTCTCTCTCTCTCTCTCTCTCTCTCTCTCTCTCTCTCTCTCTCTCTCTCTCTCTTCTCTTTCTTTTCTCATCTCTGTTCTTTCTCTTTCTCTCTCAATCTCTCTCTCTCTCTCTCTCTCTCTCTCTCTCTCTCTCGCTCTCTCACTCTCTCTCTCTCTCTCTCTCTCTCTCCTCTCTCTCTCTCTCTCTTCTCTCTCTCTCTTCTCTCTTCTCTCTCTCTCTCTCTCTCTCTTTCTCTCTCTCTCTCTCTCTCTCTCTCTCTCTCTCTCTCCTCTCTCTCTCTCTCATTCTCTCACTTTCTCTCACTCTCTCTCACTCTCTTCTCCCTCCCTCCGGCTCCCTCCCTCCTTCCTTCCTCTCCCTCCTTCCCTCCCTCCCTCTCTCTCCCTCCCCTTCCCTCCTTCCCCTTCCCTGCCTCTTCCCCCCTTCCCTGCCTCTCCCTTCCTTCTCTTTCTCTCTCTCTCTCATGTTCTTACTCAACAGCTCCTCAAGAACAGATCAATCCAAGGCCAAGTTACAGTCGCTTTCATCACTCCAGAAAAAAAAAAAAGTTTCATTCAGAATGTCGACGGAAAGATTGATACTTGGAATACAGTGATTAATGAATGAACGAATAGTGATCTGGGTATAGTGACAATAGCGTGTCCTGTTGTGGTTTCTTCTTCAGTATAGTGTATTGATTCGATATAGTGTCCTGGTATGGTGATCAGATACAGTGTTAGAGTGTATGACCAAATATAGTAATATTGCAATCAGTAAAATTTCATTGTTGTAGTGACCTGTCATGGGGTCTAGGTATAGTGACCTGTCAGAGGATCCAGATATGGTGACCTGCCATAGAATCCATATATAGTGACCTATCCTAGAATCCAAATATAATGACCTGTCATAGGATCTATATATTGTGGCCTGTCATAAGATCCAAATTTGGTGACGATCCAGAGATGGGCCTGAGAACATATGCTGACCTACCATAGAATCCAAAAATAATGACTGCCAGAGATCCAGAGATGGAAGACCATGCCATAGAATCCATATATAGTGACCTTATAGAATCCAAATTAATGACCCTGCCAGAGGATCCAGACCTGATAGATCAAATAGTGCACCTACCATAAATCCAAATATAATGACCTTCATAGGATCCATATAAAATGACTATCATAGAATCCAGATAATGGTAACCTGCCATAGGATCCAGATACATTGAACCTAAACCCATAGGATCCAGATAGGTGACCTGCCAATAGAAATCATATACAATAACCTATCCAGAATCCAGATATACCGAGATGCAATAAAACCATTAAAATAAAATGACAAAAAAGTCAAACCCTCTCACCACACTCCGCATGACATTAAATCGGGATACTGAGAGCACTGTCACGGGCTTGGCAAGGGATGGCCGGTCCTGTGGGCTGAAAAAGCCTTCGATTCGGGCCGTTAAACCGTTCGCTGCGAGATCGATGGCGAACGGCGAGGCTGGGAACCCTTTTGCTTGACACTTGACACAGCTGTTTGCAAATGAGGAGGGGGGGGTCGTTCGCGAGGGGGGTTGTGTTTGGGTGTGTTTTGTTTTGTTTGTTTGTTTTTTCTTTTTCTTTTTTCGTTTTTTTGGGGGGGGGGTTGTGGTGTTCGGTGTTTTCGTTTATGTTTTTGTTTTGTTTTTTCGTTTTTTGTATTGTGCTTTCTTTGTTTTTGTTTTTTTTCGTTATGCTTTTGTTTTGTTTGTTTTTGTTTTGTTTTTTTCGTTGTTTTTTGAGTTTTCGTTATGTTTTTGTACTGCTTTTGTTATGTTTTTATTTTGAGTTTTGAGTTATGTTTTCGTTATGGTTTTGGTCTGTGTTACTCGTTATTTATATTATTGAGTTTTTATCATGTGTTCGTGTTTCTGTATGTCTGTTTTTTTGTGTGTTTTTTTGTGTGTGTGTTTATATGTAGTGTTAGTCCATGCGGTCGTGTAATACCATTTGCATGCCAACGCACACGAAACACGCACGTGAAAATATAATGACTTTATAACTGTTTTCGAAAATGAAAGACAGCACACACAAAAAAATCAGAAAATAATTAACGCATTTTTAACTACACGTGACCTTTTTTTAAATCCTAATAAAAAGGAGGATGATATAGATTTTTTTTATCTTCTTCAAAAATCAAGGAAATGGGTAAACAAAGGAAATAAATAGAACTAATAATTGACTCCTCGGTGACTAAAACACGTAAAGAAATTCCTCTCTCTCTCAAAACACGATTAATACCCTAAAACTACTCTTGATATCCGGAGCGATTAGGCTCATTTTCCCGTGCTCTAAGACGATCCATTCAACCCCCCTACCCCACCCACCCCGCCCCACGTGTTCAGACCTCTTCACCTGACCTTGTAAAAGTTAAGTGAGGGGATACATAGTGGGTCAAGAAAGGGGATTGAAGAGGTCGTTAGTGTCACGAGGGGAAAAATAGATTGATGTATGGCTCGGAGTTCGCGCAGACGAGGGCGAGACGAGGTAGACGAAGGAGAGAAAAAAATTGAGGGACTGCGTTGGGTCAAGAAAATGGAAGAGGGGAACTTTTTTATTATTTATTTCATTTCTTTTTTTTTTTTTTTTTTTTTTTTTACTTTTATTATCATTAAATCTTTAAGGAGGGGATTTTATTTTATGATGATATGAGGTCGAGAAGGAGAGAGAGAGAGCGAGAAAGGGGAGAAAGGAGAGGGAGAGAGAGAGAGAGAGAGAGAGAGAGAGAGAGAGAGAGAGAAGAGAGAGGAGAGAGAGAGAGAGAGAGAGAGAGAGAGAGAGAGAAGAGAGAGTAACAAGAGGAGAAAGGTAAAAAGAAAGAGAGAGAGACAGAAAGAGGGACAAATAGACAGACAGAGAAACAGGTAGCCAAGCAGACATATAGACAGATAAAGAGAGACACAGAGAAGCCAAGGTAGCATGAAGTCAAGAGGTATTGATAAAACGTCTCATACAAAAGAGAAAGATATGACAGTCAAAATTCTGAAATTAAATCACTACGTTTATACTTACACGGAAATAATAGAAAAGAAATAAGGCAAGCACAAAAAAATTAAATAACATCATAATGTCCAAAAGAGAGAAAAATGAGAAAAAATGCGTGTTATCGTAAAAAGTGAAAAGGAAATCTAGACACTTATCTTAGACTTCTATAGAATGCAAAATAATAATGATAAAAACAAGAAAGAGAAATAAATAAAGAAAGAAAATGATTTTACTTCCTCCTTAATGTGACAATGAAAATGCAAGAAATATAACGTGTACCATAGATGAAAAAAACAGAAAGAAAACAGATAAAAAATCATACGAAAATCCCTAAATCAAACACGAAAAGAAAAAAGAAAAATAATAACAACGAAGATAAGGATAAGAACACACAAAAAAGAAATAATAACAACGAAGATAAGGATAAGAACACACAAAAAAAGAAATAATAACAACGAAGATAAGGATAAGAACACACAAAAAAATAATAACAACGAAGATAAGGATAAGAACACACACACAAAAAAAACTTTTAGCGATTTTTTTAAGAGACGAAAGTAATTCCATTGACGGTCCTGCATCTATTTCGTTATTTGTATAGGCAGCTGAGACGCGCCAGAAAACGGAGTGCTTTCATAAGTCCATTAACTTGACAGGGAATGCTACCTCCTTCACTTTCTCTTCTATCACTTTTCTTTGGGTTTTTATTTTTTGATCCTTTTTGCTTCCTCTTTGCGTTTGTTCGGGATAAGTTCGTTTTGTTTTGTCTCTTTGTATTTGTTTGTTTGATGGTTTGTTTTTGTTGTTGTTGTTTTTTGTTGTTGTTGCTTGTTTTCATTTATAACCTTTTTTTTATTTCTTCTCGTTTTTTTGTTTTTTTTTCCTTCCTTTTTTTCCTTTTATTTCTCTTTCTCTCTCTCTCTCTCCTTCTCTCTCTCTCCTCTCTCCTCTCTCTCTCTCTCTCTCTCTCTCTCTCTCTCTCTCTCTCTCTTCTCTCTCTCTCTCTCTCTCTCTCTCTCTCTCTCTCTCTCTCTCTCTCTCTCTCTCTCTCTCTCTCTCTCTCTCTCTCTCTCTCTCTCCTCTCTCTCTCTCTCTCTCTCTCTCTCTCTCTCTCCTCTCTCTCTCTTTCTCTCTTCAAATTTGTTTTTCTTACGTCTTTTCTCTTCTCTCCCATTTTTATCGTTTCTCCTCGCGTTTCTCATACGTTATCGCCTTTTCTCCATTTCCTCGTAGTTTTATCACCTTCTCTTCACCCCTTGATTTATTTTT
Source organism: Penaeus vannamei (assembly GCF_003789085.1). Lineage (NCBI taxonomy): Eukaryota > Metazoa > Arthropoda > Malacostraca > Decapoda > Penaeidae > Penaeus > Penaeus vannamei. The sequence goes on along the minus strand of NW_020870248.1, from coordinate 166,129 downwards.
CCAATTCCTTCCACTTCTCTCACTTTTTTTCCACCTCTCTCCCCTTCTCCCATAATTCACTATTCGTATCTTTATCAACTCTCTCGTTATTTATTATTCTTTTGTCGTTTCCTTTCTTTCACACTATACGTTTTCTTTGGTCTCATACTTTTGTTTTTTTGTTATTCTGTTTCTTTCTCTCTCTCTCTCTCTCTCTCTCTCTCTCTCTCTCTCTCTCTCTCTCTCTCTCTCTCTCTCTCTCTCTCTCTCTCTCTCTCTCTCTCTCTCTCTCTCTCTCTCTCTCTCTCTCTCTCTCTCTCTCTTCTCTTCTCTGTCTCCCCTTCTTTTTATTCTATCGCTGTCCCTTCCAACACCTCAATCTTTTTCTTCACTCTTTCGTCACTTCTCTCTTCTCCTCTCATACTCTCTTCCCCTCTCATCGTTTTATCGCTCTTTCTCTCTTTTTTATCTTACACGTTCCTTGTATCTATCATAGTCTCTCGTGTTTTATCACCTTCCTTTTCTTCGCGTTTTTATTTATTTCTATTTCTACCTTATACGTTTATCACTTCTCTCACAATTTTATCACCTCTCTATTTTACCTTTTGCTTTTATCGCCTCTCCTAACTTTATCTCAAAGTTTGATCAGTTATTTCCATTTTTACCTCCTACTTTTATCATATTTTTTTCCTTTCTCTCATAATTCTATTACCTATCTCTTTTTATCTCATGCTTTAATCATTTTTTCCTCTTAATCTCATAATTTTATCATTTTTTTCTAGTTTTATCTCATACTTTCATCATTTTCCTCCCTTTTTTCTCATAATCTCTCTCGCTGTTTTATCTCTTTATTTTATCCCCTCTCCTCCATTTCTCTCATTATTTTATTACATATGTCTCTTTTTTACCTCATACTTTTATCTCCTCTCTTCCCTTTCTCTCATAATTGCATCACCTCTTATTTTTTTTACCTCAAATCTTATAATTTTTTTCTTCATATTTTTATCACCTCTCTTCCCTTTATCTCATAATTATATCACCTCTCTCTTTATTTTTACCTCACACTTTTATCCCCTTTCCCTCCCTTTATTTCATGATTATATGACCTCTTTTTTTACCTCATACTTTTATCACCTTTTCTCCCTATATCTCATAATCATATGACTTTTTTTACCTCATACTTTTATCACCTCTCCTCCCTGTATCTCATAATTACATCACCTCTCTCTTTATTTTCACCTCATACTTTTATCCCTTTTCCTCCCTTTATCTCATAATTACTTCACCTTTTTTTTATCTCATACTTTTATCACCTCTCCTCCCTATATCCCATAATCATATGACCTCTTTTTTTACCTCATACTTTTATCACCTCTCCTCCCTGTATCTCATAATTACATCACCTCTCTCTTTATTTTTACCTCATACTTTTATCACCTTTTCTCCCTCCCTTTCTCTCCTTCGCCTCTCCATCCCATCCTCCTGCAAGAGAACCCGACGACAAAATGCAATGATTTTTCCTCCACCTCCGCGCTTCGGAGACTGCGACTGAAATCACTGAATGAAAAAGAAAAAAGAAAAAGAAAAAAAAGGTTTTCCGTAATTAACGCAGTCGACGTCTTTTGAACGGAAGGAGGGGGGAGGAGGGGGGGGGATGGGGAGGAGGAGAGAGTAGGGTGGAGGAGACGAAGGGGGAAGGAGAGGGGGGGAGGAGGAAGGACAGGGGGGAGGAAAGGGATGGGAGAGGAGAGGAAGGGGGAAGATAGGGGAGGGAGGAAGGAGAGAGGGGAGGAGGAGATGGGGAAGTTGAGGAGGGAAGAGGAGCAGAGGAAGGGGGAAGAGGAGAGGAGGAGAGAAGAGTAAGCAGACGGGAGGGGGAATAAGAAGGAAGAGAGAGGAGGAAGGAGGAGAGGGGAAAGGGCAACAGAGAAGTCGGTAGCATGGAAGGGGAAAGGGAAAGGGGAAAGGGGAACAGGGGAGTTAGTAGGATGGAGGGGAGAGGGGAAAGGAGAAGGAGGGAGAGAGGAGAAAAAAAGGAACGTGAGAGTTGATAGGACGAAGAAGGAGAGGAATAGGAGAGAAAGGGGAAGAGGGTGGAAAGAGGAAGGGAGAGAGGAAACGAGACCGGACGTTCCTGGTCGGGTTGAGGGGAGGAAAGGGTTAAGACGGAAAGGGAGGGGGAGAGTGAGAGGGGAGGGGGGAGTGAGAGGGGGGGAGAGTGAGAGGGGAGGGGGAGTGAGAGGGGGAGAGTGAGAGGGAGGGGGAGTGAGTGGAGGGGAGGGGGGAGTGAGAGGGGAGAGGGGAAGTGAGGGGGGAGAGTGAGAGGGAGGGGGAGTGAGAGGGGGGGAGAGTGAGAGGGGGGGGAGTGAGAGGGAGGGGATGAAGGGGGAGAGTGAGAGGGAGGGGGAGTGGGGGAGAGTGAGAGGGGAGGGGGGAGTGAGAGGGGGGGAGATGAGGAGGGGGGAGTGAGAGGGGGGACGAGAGGGGGGGGGGAGAGGGGGGGGGAAGTGAGAGGGGGGGAGAGTGAGGGGAAGAGTGAAGAGGGGGGGGGAGAGTGAGAGAGGGGAGGGGGGAGTGAGAGGGGGGAGAGTGAGAGGGGAGGGGGGAGTGAGAGGGGGGAGAGTGAGAGGGAGGGGGGAGTGAGAGGGGGGGAGAGTGAGAGAGGTGGAGGGGAGGGGAGTGAGAGGGGGAGGAGGGAGGGGAGAGGGGGAGAGTGAAGGGGAGGGGGGAGGAGAGGGGGGGAGAGTGAGAGGGGATGAGTGAGAGGGGAGGGGGAGTGAGAGGGGGGGAGAGTGAGAGGGGAGGGGGAGTGAGAAGGGGGGGGAGAGAAGGAGAGAGAGGAGAGTGGGGGAGTGAGAGGGGGGGAGAGTGAGAGGGGAGGGGAGTGAGAGGGGGAGAGTGAGAAAGGGGAGGGGGGAGTGAGAGGGGGGGGAGAAGTGAGAAGGGAGGGGGGAGTGAGAGGGGGGGGGAAGAGTGAGAGGGGAGGGGGTAGTGAGAGGGGGGGAGAGGAGAGGGGGGGAGAGTGAGAGGGAGGGGGAAAAGAGAGGGGGGGGAGGGAGAAAGTGAGAGGGGGGAGGTGAGAGGGGGGTGAGAGTGAAAAGGGGGGGGAAGAGAAACTCTAACATAAGGGGTAAATGGAAAATAAGAGGAACGAGAGAGGTGAAAAACGACGTGTAGGATATATGTTGATGTGGGGAGGAGAGTGAGGGGACGAAAGGTTGTGAGGGGAGGTGAGGGTGAAGGGAGTGAGGGGAAACGAGAAGGTGAAACGAGGGTGAGGGAAGACGAGAAGGTGAGGGGAGGTGAGGAGAGACGAGAGGCGAGGGGAAGGTGAGGGAGACACGAGAAGGTGAGGGGAAGGTGAGGGAGAGACGAAGGTGAGGGGGAGCCAGGGTTAGAAGAGGGGAAGAAGGGAGGGGGAGGGGGAGGGGTGGGGAGGCAGTGATGACGTCAGCGCGGAGGAAATTGTACATTGACCCAAAGGCAAAGCTTTATTTTCGTTCTGTTGCTAACAACTGAATTATTTACCGATTCTTTCTCTCTTACACAACCTTTAAATCTGCTCGCTTGGTTAATGAAAATACAAAACAAATGTATATAATTTCATGACCTTTGTTCATTTTCACTATCACAAACCCTCTCTTTCTTTCTTCTCTCTCTCTCTCTCTCTCTCTCTCTCTCTCTCTCTCTCTCTCTCTCTCTCTCTCTCTCTCTCTCTCTCTCTCTCTCTCTCTCTCTCTCTCTCTCTCTCTCTCTCTCTCTCTCTCTCTCTCTCTCTCTCTCTCTCTCTCTCTCTCTCTCTCTCTCTCTCTCTCTCTCCTCTCTTCTCTCTCTCTCTCTCTCTCTCTCTCTCTCTCTCTCTCTCTCTCTCTCTCTCTCTCTCTCTCTCTCTCTCTATCTATCTATCTATCTATCTATCTATCTATCTATCTCTCTCTCTCTCTCTCTCCCACACACACACACACACACACCACACAACCACACGCACACGCGCACACAAACACACACACACACTTCAATCTACATCAGGCCAAAATTTGCATGAGTTTCTTGGTCACGAAAGACATGTTTATGAGAAACTGAATCTCTGTTTCCCCTTTGTGTGCTTGTTTGTTTATTCTTGTTTATTACCTTTATCGGCGTGTTCTTTCTCTCCTCGTCATTGTTGCGTTAGCGGTGATTTTCTTTTCTCAGTCGTTATTATCACCTCCTTCTCATTCTCTTACGTTTTTTATTGCCTCTCTCCCCTTTATTCGTTCTTTTATTACTTCAGTTATCTCTTTCTTCTCTCGTTTTTTTCCTATTCCACTATATATTATTTCACTCGTATCTCCCTCTTCTCCGTATTCTTATTTGGTTCTCTCTTATTTTTCTATTATCATTCTAGTATGATTCTTACTTGTTCTCTTCTTATCTTTCGTTTCAATTCTTGTACTCCATCTCTCCGTCTCCTTCTTCTATTTCTATCTTTTAACATCCTCTTCTTTTTCTTCCATGGCACTCTTTATATTTTTTCTCCTTTTCCTTTACCCTTTCTTCCTTTGTTTTTGTTATTCGTGACTTCTGATTCTCCTTCCAAGGTTTTCTCTTCTCTCTTATTTCTTGATGTCTTCTTTCTTCTTATTATTATTATCCTTCACCTCCTCCGCTTCCTCTTCCTCTATTTCCTCCCCTTCCTCCTGTTTGCTTCTCCACGTCTTCCCCTTCCTCTTCCTCTTCCTCCTCCTGCTCTAATTCCCTTTTCCTCCTTTCCCTCCTCCTTCCTCTTCCTTCTCTCCTCACGAAGAACAATTTACCCGACGCAATTTCCTAATATCGCCCTTTTGTTATCTTCACTTAGAGATCAAAATTGAACGACGGCGTTTCCATGGTTTGAGTTACGACTTTTGCGTCTTCTGTTTGTATGATCTGACTTTATGCCCAAATATGGTGTTTCATATCTATCCCTTTTTCTTGTTTCTGTACGTCCTTTTTCTCTTTATTCTATCCTCTTTCATCTTTTATGTGTTTATATATATTATTATATAGAGAAGAGAGAGATAGATAGATAGATAGATAGATAGATACATACATACATACATACGTGTATGTGTTGTGTGTGTGTGTGTGTGTGCGTGGTGTGTGTGTGTGTGTGTGTGGCGTTGCGTGTGTGGTGTGTGTGTGTGTGTGTGTGTCTGTGATGTGTGTTGTGGTATACTGTATATAATATATTATATATATTACATATATGGAGGGGCTGCTTGTAACACAACAAAGAAAGGTACTCCAACGACACTTCCCCTTCGCCTCGCCCCTCCTTCCACGCTCCTTCCCTTCGTCCTTCGCCCCTCCCTTCCTTCCCTTCCCTCCAAAGCCTTTCTCGGACAAACGAACCGAAATTATCTCTCGGCGCGGGGTCTGAACTCGCGGCCGTAAAATGCTGTAGGGAAGCCGATTTTTTTCTATTTTTACTTTCTCTTACTTTCCTTCTCTTTCTTTCGTTGTTTCTTGTGTTTGTTTATCTTTGTGTGTCTGTCTTTACTTTTAGTTTCTCTCATTTTCTTTTTCTTTCTTTCGTTGTTTCTTTGTTTTGTCTTGTTGTGTTCTGTTTCATTATTTGTCTCTTTATTTTCTCTCATTTTCTTTCTCTTTCTTTCGTTGTTTCATTTTGTGTTTGTTCATCTCTGTGTGTCTGTCTATAGGTCTGCTTGATTACATGTCTGCTTGTATATGAGTTTATCTGTCTATCTATTCTCTATCTCTCCTATGCTCTTCTGTCTACTTGTCTATTCTTATCTCGCCTTCTCGAACGCTAGAATATTCTAG
>NW_020870248.1:134721-137221 GCF_003789085.1 Penaeus vannamei | reverse complement strand
AACTAGCGAAAGCTATTGAAAGCTGCAGACCGGAGGATTTCCGCCAAAACGACTTCAGGAACATGACGTCTAATCTCAGAGATTCAGCATCCAACTCTTTCCTTAAGAGACGATAACATATAACGGCCCTATCACACTAGCACTCTGTATGGAAATCATGTAAACAAACATGGCGCTATCGGAGTGAGGTCCCGGGAATCACACGAGCATTCTCATACATATTACGTTATTTTAAAGAAATATGATGATGTATATTGTATATACGAATGTTCTAAAATATTAGCTTATATTTACATTCACTCATCCTATCTAAATTTATTAACATCACAAGATCAACACGGAAATTAATCAGGTGGAAACGGTCATAACCGTCTTGGTCTGGGAGGCGTTTGTAGACGATCCTTGCGGAAAGCCTCAAATTCAGACGGAACCCCAGCAATTGACGGATAAAGTGCTAGTGTGACAGGGCCTTTAGACATAGAAGGTTGCCGTCGGTGAAACTAGGGGGCGCCAACATGCATGAACTTGCCTTAGCGTACTCTTTGGCTATAATTTGGAAAGTCAAGGTTTCCGGATGAAAGAAACGATGGAATATCGAGGTTTCCATTAATTCTGTGTTTTTTTCGTTCTCACAGCAATGAAGCAACTTAATAAAACACACATACATAATTGAATAGGTATATCTGCTATCATTCAGTCTATTACGATTTTTATGTTACCTTTTGCCTACATCAGATTTTTTAAACGTTATTTTCAAATAATATTAGTTATCTGATTCCTTGTCTACCAACAAAGCTATAATGTAATGTAGCTGTAATGAACATTTCAATATTCATATCCACCTCTAATGATAACGGATTTCTGTTGTTTTATATTACAAATTCCAGAACCCCGGATTTCTGGGTTGGTTTTCCACATCCACGATTAAAGAAGCTGCCGGATTTTTGAAGGTAAAATAGTAAATGTCTAAAAGACGTCTTTGATGTTATTACGACTATCATTTTTTATTTTAATATCTAGTTAGAGCTTGCAAGCCATATATTCTCAATCTATCGCATTAAATGTTATAATTCATAAATGGTATTATTTTCGTCATGTGTTTAGATCGAGTCTAATTATCAAATCTCATGAAACTTAAGTCTGGTTACAACTGCACGTAAATCCAGAGTGTGATTTGCTCAGCCTTCCATCGCCTATTCTGCACAAACACATGTGCTCGTAACAAATCGCTGTTGCATATACATGCCTCGTTATCACACACACATACACGCAGACACATATATATGTATATATACAAACACACACACAGAAGGAGACTATCACATGATTATAATATGGTTATCTAAATGGATGAAATATCAACGTCTACAGCTGCTGACACGGCGCGACGATAAGACGCAGGAAAGAAAAAAATCACACACACATGCATACATACATACATATATATATATATATATATATATATATATATATATATATATATATATATATATATATATATACATATATATATATATATATATATATATGTATATATGTATCGCACACACACACACAAACACGCTCACTCTGTCTCTTTCTCTCTCTTTACACTCTCTACTTTACAGTACACCAAAGTACTCTTGCACTCTACATCTGTCTAAAAGTGGACACTATACCGAATTAAACTGAAAAGGTGATAATGGGACGAAGCTTGTCTCCTGCCTGAACTTCCTGTTGGGAACAGATAAGCGTTATCGTTGGCGTCGAACAAAAAGACTCGTATTGTATTCAGTTCTTGTGACTCGCTGTGCACACATCACTGGGTCTCGTGAAGCTTGTTCATTCATTAGTCAGTCGCGCTTTATATATCATTAAGTGATTTTCCTCCTCTCGGTTCATTTCTTTTATTCGTTTATTCACTTATTCATTCATTCGTTCACTTTTTCTCGGCAAAGAACGAGTTATGGACGCGGCCTTTTGTTGCAACTACCTAAAGCGATTTCTCAGAGGTAAATACCCTTATGATATTCTGTCTCATTTGATTCAGGTTTTGAATATGAACCTTTTGATCGTATTCTCTATCACTGTGTTGCGTATCTAGTGGCGTTCACAAGTGTCTGAATAATTTCCTGGCAGCTTGCATCCGGTTTCTGTTTTATCTTTTACAGCAAATGACGTTGAAAGATGATGTGAATTTTGAATTTAGGGGTTTGCATTTGTTGATAATATCTTGCTCCGTTATGCCATCCAATACATATATGCATATATTTATATATGCATATATATATATATATATATATATATATATATTATATATATACATATATATATATATATATATATATATATATATATATATATATATATATCAGTATCTACATCTATCTATCTATCTATCTATCTATATATGTGTGTTTGTGTGTGTATATATATATACTGTGCATGTTATATATATATATATATATATATATATATATATATATATATATAATATATATATATATATATATATATATAT
>NW_020870248.1:112221-117221 GCF_003789085.1 Penaeus vannamei | reverse complement strand
ATTTTATTAACATGATTATTACCACATAATTAGTATGACTAATAATATTATCATTGATATTATTACCATTATTATTATCATCCTAATCACCACCATCATTATTATTTCTATTGCTATTGCCTACAATCAAACCTACCAGTGATACATAATCATAAACCTTTTCCCTGAACAACTATCCCTTTTTCAGGACAGTATTCGTGTTGGGCAAAACGCTAAATGCAACACTGCAAGTTTTGGTCGAGAAAGAGATGCAGACATACGATGACATCATACAAAGCAACTTTATTGATTCTTACAGGTTTGTCTGAGTAATGAGTCAATACGAGGGATAATTTGATGGCAAATACACTAATAATGGAATGATGTAACTGGAACGCATGCCACATGCACAATTTCGTCCCTTTAACCATCAGTAGAACCTGAATCTGCTCTCCCTCTTTGGTGTCCAGGAATCTCACTTACAAGACGATGTCCTGGCTCTCGTGGGTGCGAGACTGGTGCCCGGAAGTGCCCTTTGTGGTCAAGACGGACGACGACGTCCTGGTGAACCCGTTCCACCTCAAGAAGTACCTGGCCAACGAGCTCGAGAAAAACGCGGCCCCGAGCGACATCTACGGGAGAGTCCGGGCCAAGAACAAGCCCATGAGGAAGGGCAAGTGGAACGTGACGAAGGTGAGGCGACGGAACTGCCCCCGAGACGGACCTCGTTGGGAGGGCGACGGCGGTCCGCCTCTCCCTCTCGGGCGATGGCGCGGGGGTTTGCACGAGGAGGGCGGTCGTCACGAGGGGAGTTGTGACGGTGTGTTAGCTAAGGAGGGAGAGAGAGAGATAGACAGAGAGATAAATAGGTAGATAGATAGATAAAGATAGATAGAGAGAGAGTGAGAGGGGGGAGACAGATAGATAGATAAATATCAAAGAGAGAGAGAGAGAGAGAGAGAGAGAGAGAGAGAGAGAGAGAGAGAGAGAGAGAGAGAGAGAGAGAGAGAGAGAGAGAGAGAGAGAGAGAGAGAGAGAGGATAGATAGAGATAGATAGATAGAGGGAGAGAGACAGGTATCCAACATAACATATGGACAGAGACAGACAGAAGGATAAACAGTCATAGACAGAGATAGTAATAAAAACAAACACAGGTGTTGGGAGTGTTAGGCCTGAGTGCCAGCGGCCACTCGGCGAGGAAAAGTTCCCCCAACTGCCTCGCCGTCGCCGCGGGTCATGCGAGTGCACCGGCCGACGAGGTCAAGAAAGTGCGGCCGAGCGACATCTTCGGGACGCTTCTGAGGGCTCTTGGTGCGGTGGGGGGGGGGGATATTCTGTTGCTGTAGTTCACTGTTACAGCAATGGCAGCACCAACAGTAGGCTGTAATATGTACTCGAAGGCAGTTAAACAAAACGAGTGTGTAAATATTAATGTTGGCAACGGGTTCTCACACATTTCGCTGTCATTGGTAAACACATATAGATGATTCAGTAAAAGCTTAGCATAGTGTGTAGAAAGCACTGGGAATCTAAACTTTATTTTATTGCCATTATGGTGTCCTAATTCTTTAGAAATAAATGTAAAGAAAAATATATTTCATAAATTATATCTAAATAAGAGAAGTAAAGAAAAGATAAGAAAAATTAAAGAATAAAATACTTTGGCCGATACAAAAGTAAAGATAGAAATATCGACACATGGCAGCACTTGAGTTACAAAAAACGCCAACCTGTCTTTTCTCTCTCCCTCTATCATGCCAGGAGGAGTACAAACTGGACTACTACCCGCCGTTCGTGCTCGGCCCCGCCTACGTCGTGAGTGGCAACGCCGTGGACCGCCTCCTGCAGTACGCCGCGCACACGCCCTTCCTGTGGCTCGAGGACGTGTACATGACCGGCCTCGTAGCCGCGGCCGCCGGCGTCAACCGCGTCCAGGCCGAGAGGACGCTCTACACCAAGAAGCTGAGCAGACAGCTCTATTCGAGCCAGGTCGCGTTCCTCCTCGGGGCCGACGACAAGCGGAAGAAGCTGGCCTGGAGCGCCATCGTCAAGAACTCGCCCGTGAGGTTCGCCAGCCGAAGAAAACGGAGATGAGCTGAGGAGGCGCGAGGGGTAGCTTTTCTAAAGGATTTTTTATGCTATGATGCTGATTTATTTATTATTGTGGACGTATGTTAGTGTTTTTTATGCCATTTGTCCAATAAAGTAATTTTCGAAATACTCTGTGATCATGTTTGTCCTCAGCTTCCATAGATTTGATTATTAATATTGTAAAAGTGATAACCAGAATAATAATCATAGTGGTTAAGGTGATGAGATGACAATGATTATGAAACAAGTGACAGTGATGTGTTAACAGATAGATAATAATGGTAATAATGAGGGCAATAATAATAATAATAGCAACAATGCCGTTGATGGTAATAATACAAATGATAGTAATAATAATGATGCCAATGATGATATTGATAATGATGATGATGATGATGATGATGATGGTGATGATCATGATGATGGTGGTGGTGATGATGATGATAGTGATGATGATGATGCTGATGCTGCTGATGATGATGGTGATGATGATGATGATGGTGATGGTGATGATGATGATGATGATGGTAATGATGATGATGATGATGATGATGGTGAAGAAGATGATGATGGTGATGATGATGATGATGGTGATAATGATGATGATGATGATGATGATGGTGATGATCATGATGATGGTGGTGGTGATGATGATGATAGTGATGATGATGATGCTGATGCTGCTGATGATGATGGTGATGATGATGATGATTGATGATGATGATGATGATGATGATGATGATGATGATGATGATGATGGTGAAGAAGATGATGATGGTGATGATGATGATGATGGTGATGATGATGATGATGATGATGATGATGATGGTGATGATGATGATGGTGATGATGATGATGGTGGTGGTGGTGGTGATGATGATGATGATGATGATGATGGTGTTGGTGATGATGATGATAACAGCAGGAACAAAGAACAACAACAGCAACAGCAACGATGAAAACAATGTCAATAATGATGATGATATAATAATAATAACAATGGTAATGATTATAATGCTAATGCTAATGCTAATAATAATGCTAATAATAATAATAATAATAATAATAATAATAATAATAATAATAATAATAATAATAAAAATAACAATAATGATAATAATAATAGCAATAACACCCCAACAGCAACAGCAATGCTAATGCTAATAGTAACAGTAACACAAAGGAACAAAGGACAGGGCCTGGCGTCGGGTCATCCTGGAAGGGCATTATCGATTCGTTTTTTTTGTATTAGTAATAAATGGGTTAAATTGCTGATCTGAATCCCTTCAAAATCATCATCATTATCATCATTACTTTTTTTTATCAATGTTGTTCCTGAAATAATAAAACTACCAAGATTATTAGATATTTCGAGTTGTCAGTATCTTTATGTGAAAAAATAACTATCTATGAACCGTATTCATTGTGACAAATGTAGAAAAGTTATGAGTGAGAATGAATATCTTCACAATACAAAAGATGCATTTGACCGGTTTTGAATATATATCTTCGAATGATATATTTATTTGACTTTTTCTCTATGCCTTTCTTAAAATTGCTATGCCCTTTGCAGCATATAATTTGCATATTTATATGTATGCATAGATGTATCCCCCGAACTATTTTTAAAAGGTATTCACAAATGTTACCGATACATATGGGTTTCCTTTCTGTATATTATCATCTTTGTGATTCAGTCTGTTAATACTTGTATATTTGATGAAGGATAGAGTTTCAGATGTTTTCCAATATACGGCATTTTTGTAATGTTATCAATTACTGTAGGTGCGGGTGCGGGCGCGCGCGTGTGTGTTATTTATTTTTGTATGCATGATGTTTGTGATTATGTATGTATGTATGTATGTATATACACATAGAACAATAGATAAATAGGTCTGTCGATAATAGACAGACTAATGGATGAGTAGGTGAACAAATTAATGAATAGATGATTAAATAAATGGACATCTCACTAGCTATATAGGAGAAAGAGAAAGAGAGGAAGGCAGTCAGACACATAATTTAATATTATCATTCTATATCATATCTTAATGATCATTCTTCTTATTATTATTTTCATTATTGTCATCACTGTTATTATTGATATTATTATTATGGTTATTATCACTATTGTCATTATTGTTATTATCATTATTATTATCACCTTCAGTGTTCATCATCACATCATAATATTTTTTATTCTCCTCATTATCACCATTATTATCATCATCATCATTATCAGCATCATTAGTATCATTAATAATATTGTTATTATGACTATGATTATCATTATTATTATCACTGTTGTTATTGTTGCCGTTATCATTAACATTATTATTATTATTATTATTATTATTATTATTATTATTATTATTATTATCCTCCTCCTCCTCTTCCTCATTATTATTATTATTATCATCATTATCATTATTATTATAATTATTATTACTATCATTATTATTATTATTACTATTATTATTGTTATCATTATTATTATTATTAATATTAATATTATTATCATTATTGTTATTATTATCATTATTATTATTATTATCATTATTATTATTATTATTATTATTATTATTATTATTATTATTATTATTATTATTATTATTATTATTATTATTATTATTATTATTATTATCATTATTATTATTTTATTATTATTATCATTATTATTATTATTACTATTATCATTATTATTATTATCATTACTATTATTTTTATTATCATTATCATTATCATTATTATCATTATTATCTTATTGTTATTATTATTATTATTATTATTATTATTATTATTATTATTATTATTATTATTATTATTATTATTATTATTATTATTATTATTATTATTATCATTATCAGTGTTATTATAATTATATTCATTGTCATATTCATTATCATAATAACAACAATAAAAAAAAGT
>NW_020870248.1:102221-104721 GCF_003789085.1 Penaeus vannamei | reverse complement strand
ATATATATATATATATATATATATATATATATATATATATATATATATATATATATCATACATAATTTCTATGTGTATATCTAAATCCATCTGATTGTCTAACTCTCTGTTTACATACATACATACATACATACATATACATACATACATACATACACATTTATGTATATATACATACATACATATATATATATATATATATATATATATATATATATATATATATATATATATATAAACCAGTGGCCTCATTTCAACATTTTCTTCTTACAGGGGGGGGGGGGGCAATTCTGGGAGCATTTTCAAGCCATAACCGGACCTATATGGCTGTAATTTAGTATAAAAACGTAAGCCACAGTGGGCCATGGGGGATGAACGCCAGAACTTGAGGGGGCAAACAGACTCTTCCAGGCCCCCCCCCCCATTAACACATAAACACAGACACACATACCTGTATGCATATATTCTTATTAATATTTCATTTACACTAATAGGCAGAATAATAATGATAATGATGATAATGACCACACTAATGATGATGAAACTGATAATGATAATTTTAGATAGCCATAATATTAGTGGAAAATATGACCTTAAGATGAGAAAGACGAGGTGACATTAGATATTATCAAGGATATTTAAAGAATGATATACATAGCTTACAGAAAAATAGGAATAATAAATATATAAAAGCATATAAGAGATAAATAGATGAACAACTGGATAAAAAGATATATTAGACCGAGAAAGGATACATAAATAGATAGATAAGATAGTAGCAGAAAGTGAAACGAATCAAAATAGATGCTAAATGTTAGAACAAAAGGGAGAAAATGAGAATGAATGCGAAATAAATGCAATAATTGAGACATGAATGGAAAGTATGATAGAAACACAAAAGTTGGTAGTAAGCACAAGAGAATGAAACCGAATTCCATTAAAGCAAAAAATAGATAGGAAATAGATAGTGAATAGAAGAATAAATAATAAAAAGATGATAAATAAATACTGAACAGAAGAAGAGAGAATGAATAGATAATCGAAAAATTAATAATAAATAGATTCTCATGCTGAATAACCGAAAATGAAAATCGTGAGCTAGAATAGATAACAGTGAAAGTGATAAAGAAATAAGATGAGAGGAAATTATGGATAAACAGATCGATTCTGATAGACTGCTGAAGATGGATGGGTTGGAAGATAAAAGCGAAGAAAACGCAATCACGGACACTGATAAATGTCATATCTATATCTATATCTATATACATACATACATATCTATATATACACATATAAACACACACCAGGGGCCAGCTTTTTCTTCCTACAGGTGGTGGGGGAGGGGGGGGGGGAGAGCTATTCTAGGGGTATTTTCAAGACATAATCGGACATATATGGCTGTAAAAAAATAGTAATGATAAAAAATAATGAAAAAATAAATAAATAAAAAAATAAAAAAATAAAATGAAACACACTGGGCCATGGGGGAGGAGACCCATACACAGGTACATGCAGACACACTCACAAGCGCACACATACATGCTTACACACACGTATACACTAACATACATACACAGGTACATTTGCACACAAACACACACAGATTCACACGTCCGCACACGTTATGATACGCACACTCTCACTCACTCACACTAACATACATATGCCCACATACATTTATGCACACACACACACGCACATGCACGTACCTACGCGCGCGCGCACACACACACACACACGAGCACACAAATAATCAAGTTGATAACAGCTGAGCGGGAAAGGGCTAGTCAGAGGAGGGTCTCTCTGCAGCATTTAAAGACTTCTGCAACATCTCCGGTCGGGTACGTGGTAGCCTAGTGGTTAGAGCATCGAGCTTGGACAAGTCCAGGTTCGAAGGTTCGAGTCATTTGGCTGGCGCGTTGTTTCCTTGGCAAGGAACTTTTGCCTGCAGGTATGAATGGTGTGTGGCTTCTATATGTGTGTGTATGACTGTGTGTATGAATTGCTAGTATATATAAGTATAAATGTTTTGGGGAATATGAACATGAATGTCCAATATTATGTATGTAAATGTGTACACTGAAGAAGAGGAACATCAATAGATAACACAGAAATAAGAAAAATAAAGTGAAAACTAGGAAACTACAAAAGCATAACACGATTTCTTTTTTTGAATAACAGAAAGCAAAAATGAGGAACAGATAATAGGGTTATAGAAAATAAATTAATAATAAATAGATTATATATATAAATAAATAGAAGAATGAATAATATATAGCAAAATATATAAATGGAAGATATCATGTAATAATTACAAATACGCTTAGAGGTGAAGTATGAAGATAAATGAAAATGGAAAGTATGAACTAAAGTGAATAAGAGGAAAACAAGATGATATTAGATAAAATGAAGGATATTTAAGAAATGACAAATTCGTAGCTTGGAGAAAAATAAAGATAATAGATATGTAAAAGCAAATTAGGGATAAAAAGATATATAA
>NW_020870248.1:87221-97221 GCF_003789085.1 Penaeus vannamei | reverse complement strand
TGTTAGCAAACTTTTTTTGTATTTTTCTAGCAATATTAATTTCTCTCTCGCATTGTTTTCTTAATTCGCATTTTTGTCGCAGTTTGGACGCATTTTCATATTTCGCATTTTCTCAGTTACACGTTTCTTTATTTTCCCTTGTATTTACTTTACTCTCTGTTTTGTTAGCGAAGTTTTCTGTATTCTTTGTTTCGCAATTTTTCTTTCTTTTGCATATTTATCGCATTCTGACGTATTTTCTACTTGATTTTTTTTTCTCACTCGCCTTTATTTTTTATTATTAGGACGTTTCTCTTCATTTTTCGTATTCGATTTTTATCACACTTTGGACGCTTATATACGAATATTTTAAAAAGGAGAGATATGGCTCTTTGGTGTCCTTCACTGAAATGAGGAAAAAACTTAATTTTTATTGACCATGGCTTACATGCACACGCATAAGTACAAACACATGCACACATAAAATATACAAGAAGGAAAAACTGATTGCAACCAGCGGGCGTCTTGTAATTGAGCCCGGGTGCTTTTCACGTCTTTCATCCCCGGGCGAGATTGCAATCAGAGGGAGCACTTTTGGCTCCGTTTTGCAGATTCGAACCCGCGATCGCGGATTTCGAATCTGGCGCCCTTACCCTCTCGGCCACGGTGTCGAGGGGTAATAGGAATTTGGAGAGGGTTTTATTCAACCTATCTGCGAATGCGTGTCTATGTATGGGTGTGTAAGAGATACGTTACCGACGATGATTATATAACAATGATGGTAATGATAATGGGTGTGATAATGTAATGAGCACTAGCATGATAATGATGAGAAATGTTAAATAAGATTGCAAGTTTGAAAGACATGGAAAGTGCCTGGATGGAAAATAAAACAAGCCGTTCCTGTTGCAGTCAGTTATCCCTTAGTATGTACTTATGTAAGTGTATGCATTTATACTCATGCGTGTGCGTGTGGGGCTTTTGCAACTTATGTTAGGTCAATAAAAATTCTACCATTTTTTCTGTTTCGGTGTAGGACGTCAAATCAAGACCTCATTGCGCATTCGTCAAAGCGGCTTATTTTAGAGAAAAATCTGCGAGGATTATTATGTAAAACAGCACTCGAGTAGAGAATATAGATTGTAATTAGATGACTCGTCAGCTACCTTTCGTGTCAACGTTGACACTATCGAGGTCAACAGCATTTCGAAAATGAAATTTCGTGTCCATCATAAAGCGTTGTCATTCACACGCAACGGAAAGGGTCAAACGTGCTAAGGATTAGATCCAAGACTGCATTTCTTGCATAATCTCTCACCTTTTCTATTCCTGTCTCTGCCTCGTGTGAGTGTGTGCCGATGGATGCCACTCTGTAGAAGAAAATGAATGAAAACCAAAGCACTATTTTTCACATATTGCAAATTTATAAGAAGCGATGATACATTTTGTGTTTCCTCTTTACACATAAAAACTTGATTGATTAAGGTTAGCAGTTTGGTTCGTTACTTCACTGAGGAAAACAGAGACAGAAGCGCTTTGGCAGGAAATCGTGCTTTGCAAACTCCTTGAGTAATTTCGCCGTGAAATTCATGAGGAGGATTATCTTGACCATCTTTCCTCGGTTAGCAGACTCCAGGTTTTTTCCGTATCAGTTTGATGTGAAAAGCCAAAGGAAGTAAAACTGTTGAAAATAAAAAACAAAAACAAAAATGGTGACGTAGTAATTGCAGGCGATACTCTGCCCTGCTTCAACATCCTTCTTGTCAGCATGTCATTATTTCTCTCTCTCTCTCCATCTCCCTCTCTCCCTCCCTCTCCCTCTTTCTCCACCTCTCTCTCTCACTTGTGGAATTCATGTTTAACAAAGTGCAAAAGGAACACCGAAGAGAAGAACAAGAAAAAACACGAATATTCATGTGTTTTCCTGTTCTTCCATATGTTCTCAATTTTCCCTGTCTTTCTCACTCCCCCCCCCCCCTTCCCCGCGTTTCTCCTCGTTACCAAAATTCTTCTCCTTCCCGTTCTCTTCCCCTTCCGTCCCCTTTCCCTTGAACCAACCTTACCTGATACGTAGTAATTCCAAAATGCTATCATATAAGTTACGTAAACAAGTATTAATCTTATCTAAATACAATGTATGAATGTAATGATAGTTCATATTCTTTTTGTAATCTACGTTTTTTTTTTTTTCTTTTTCTACATTTCTTTATCTCTCATTTCGTGGACAAATAGTTTGCTTAAACAACAGTAAATCAAAGCTACTTTTTAACTAACCTTTAGATTAACCTTTACAAATGCCATGAAATGTGACATATTGTTAGGATAGATAGATACATAGAATAAGAGAGAGAGAGAGAGAGGAGAAGGAGACGGAGATAGATAGATACATAGATAGAGAGAGAGAGAGGAGAAGAAGACAGACAGACAGGAAGAGAGAGAGGGGGGGGGGGAGAGGAGAGAAAGACGGAGATAGATCAATACAAAGAAAGATAGATAGAGATAGATAGACAGAGAGAGATACAGATAGAGACAGAGAAACAGAGACAGATAGATAGAGCGAGGGATGGTGACGAGAGGGAGACAGGGAGAGAGAGAGAAAGAGGAGAGGGAGACGGGGATAGATAGATAGAGAGGAGACA
The DNA here is from genome assembly GCF_003789085.1 of Penaeus vannamei. Taxonomy (NCBI): domain Eukaryota; kingdom Metazoa; phylum Arthropoda; class Malacostraca; order Decapoda; family Penaeidae; genus Penaeus; species Penaeus vannamei. Next base: position 94,603 of record NW_020870248.1, on the reverse strand, counting down.
GACACTGGGGAGGGGGGGAGAGGGAGATTTAGACGTCCTTTTATATATATAAGATGACCCTAAAAGATACTTAAAAACGGCGTTTACTTCCATCGGGAATCGAACCCAAGCCTGTCGCGTAGGAGGTGACCATTCTTTCCACTACGCCACGGAGGATTATGTATAGTTCTGAGAGAAATTTGAATGCATTTTGGGGTTAGCTTCAGGCAATGTCACATCAGTCCCTGTGTGTGTGTATATATGTGTGTGTGTGTGTGTGTGTGTGTGTGTGTGTGTGTGTGTGTGTGTGTGTGTGTGTGTGTGTGTGTGTGTGTGTGTGTGTGTGTGTGTGTGTGTGTGTGTGTGTGTGTGTGTGTGTGTGTGTGTGTGTGTGTGTGCGCGCGCGTGAGTAACATATGAGTATATACATATATGGATGGCAAAATACACGCAGTCTTTCTCTATCCATATTTCTTCCTCTCCCTCTCTCTCTCCCTCTACCTCTGATTACATATCTATTTATTTTTGTCCGTATATAAATCTCTCTGTCTCTCTCTCCCTCCGTTTATCTGTCCTTCTCTTCATATATCTATCTGGTACATAGAAAGATAGATAAATAGATACATGGTTCTATAGATAGACGGGAAGACAGATAAATAAATAGATAAATAAACAGACAGATAGATAGACAAACGGATAGATAGATAGATAGATAGATAAAGATATATAGCTAGATAGATAGATAAACAGATAAACAGATTCATATATAGATGGAAAAATAGATAGATGAATAGATAGACAGATTGATAGATAGGCAGACAGATAGGTTGATAGATAAGTGAATAGATATATAAAAAGAAACAGGTAGATAGATAGACATAAAGATATTAGATAGAAAAAGAGCCTATCTATCATTGTTTCCACCCGCAGCCCGGTTTAATTTCCAAAGAGAAAGGCACAAAAGTGAGAGAAAGACGGAAACGTAGATGGTAGATGGAAAGGAAGAGGAAGATAAGGAAAACGAAAGACGCGAAGGATAAAGACGAAAATGGCAATAACGCCAATAATCGCAATAAAAGTGGTAAAGGCGATCAGAAGAAATGAGGCAAATAAACATAATGATAATAAAGATCAGTAATAACCCTTCTAAAATGGGAATAGGGGTAAATGTGACTATCAATACCAGCAGTTGTGGTGACAGTATTAGCGATGATCTGAGTTGCGAGAAGCATCACCTTCGCATGCACTTGAAGTAGCTATCTTTACCTATTACATAACTCGGATAAAATGTTATCATTATCTATTCATGATAGATAACGATAGCTATGATATACAGTTGCTACCTGGCTACTATTGTGTTAACTTTTTACTTGTATAAAAATCTGTCTCTATCTGTCTATTACATAAATAATAATAGTAATAAAACAATTGGGTGAGTTTTATGCACAGATCACCGAGTATGTCATTTGAAATCAGATTTGGTTTTAAATATATTTGTAATACAAGTTTATCATCATTAGCATTAGCATTATTTTCCCTTTTTGCAGCCTTTGCATAAGCGGCGACTCCGATGACAGCAATGCGATTTCTTATTTTGTTCAAATGCAATTGCTACGGAAACTTTTTTCTTGATCGCCGAAGCAAAGGAACGAGCGAGGATTCGGAAAAGTCTTGTTCATCTGCTTCATTTGCTTGTTTAACTCCTCCGTTCCTTTTTCCCCTTTCTTGTTTCAGCTTTTTAATACAGGGATGGTTACCAGTCTCCCTTTCTGTCTTCCTCGATGCCTGTCTTTGTCTCTTTGTTCATTCCTCTGTCTGTCTTTGTCTCTCTCTCCCTCTCTGTCTGTTAGTCTGTCTTTGTCTGTCTCTGTCTGCCTGCCTGTCTGTCTCTGTATTTGTATCTGTGCTTGTATCTGTCTCCCATTCCATCTTCTTCCCCCTCTCTCTCTCCGTCTCCTTTTCCCTTCCTCTCTCTTTCTCGCCGCTCCCACAACAGCTGGAGGGCGTCGGCGACTGATATCACGAATCGAAAAGGAGCAAGATTGAAAAATCGTACATTTTCTCATTCATACTTTTTCCCTTAAAACCTTATTCACAGATAATGCTTCCTAGTCTTTCTCTTTCTCCTTTCTCCGCGACCCGCTCTTTCTCTCATTATGATGTCAGTAATAGTATTAATGATCATTAATATTAATGGTGATGATAATGATAGTAATAATAACAATGATGATAATAGTGATGACAGTAATGAAAATGATGATTAAAAATAATAATGATCATGATAAAAACAATAATAACAATGATAATATTCATTATGATGGTAACAATGATGATGGCGATGATGATGATGATAATGATAATGATGATGATAAGGATGAGGATGAGAATGGTGATGATATTATAATGTCAACAACAATTGTGATAATGATAATATTAAGAGTAATATTAATAATGATAATCATAAAAATGATAATAATAATAATAATAATAATGGTAATAATGATAGTAAGAATCATAATAAAGAGGATAATAATAATGATAATGGTAATGGTATCAAGTGTAATAATAATAATGATAATGGTAATGGTATTAAATATAATAACAATAATAATAATAATGATAATAATAATAATAGTAATAGTAATGCAGAAAGAAGAGAGAAAAATATGAAAAACATATTTATGATTCAAATCAATGTAATTCATTTATAATAATAATAATAATAATAATGATAATACAGAGGCCTTTGAAATATGAGCTGCATCTTCAACATGTCCGTGCATCAGTTTTTGTGAATAGAAAACTTCATTCGAGTTCTCCGCCCAATCAAAACGTCTGTGGTGTAACGGTTAGCACGACGGTCTCTAAACCCATGGAACCGAGTTCGATTCCCGGCGGCGGTAGGAACATGTATTTTTCCTTTTTTCTTTTCGGATCCTTTTCCCTCACACAATAACAAAGTCTATAACGCAAGTTCCCACAAAGAATAATCTATAAAATCAAAATGAAACAGATCAGCCGTGGAATAGCGATCGCTGGCAGTCCAGCACAATGACTTGCAAATTGTTTGCAGCACTTCTAATAGTTTGTAAGAGAGAGAGAGAGAGAGAGAGAGAGAGAGAGAGAGAGAGAGAGAGAGAGAGAGAGAGAGAGAGAGAGAATGAATGAATGATGTATCGTTTTCACCAGTAATTACCTCCTGGCTTTTGCCAAGGAAACTTTTTTCTTGTTTCCAGTCATTTGTCTGTACTGACTGAAAGAACGTAACAGGGAAGTACGTATAGCGTATCCGTTCTGCTTACATATTTTGGCTGACAAACTTCTCTCTCTCTCTCTCTCTATCTATCTATCTCTATCTTAATAATAGTTAATATATATATATTTTTTTTTTACCTGAATTAATTGGCACGTTTTATCATATTAGAAATTTTCCGATTAATTTAAAGGTTAGTTTAGAAGTAGCCTTTATTTACTGTTGATCAAACAAATCTACTTGTCCACGAAATGAGAAATAAAAAAGACAGGTAGTGTACACAAAGAATATGAAGTATCATTGGATTCATATTTTGTAACTAGATAAGTATAATGCTTATTTACGCAACTTATATGATAGGATTTAGGATTGACTTCATATCAGGTGAGGTTGGTTCATGGGAGAGGGGACGGAAGGGGATGAGAACGGGAAGGAGAAAACTTTTGGTAACTAGGAGAAAGGCTGGGAAGGGGGGGGGGAGGGGGGAGAAGAGCAAAATGAACATTTAGGGAAGAACATGACACCACATGAATATTCGTGTGTTTTCTTATTCTTCCCATGAATTCCACAGGAGAGAGAGAAAGAGAGAATGGGGAGAGAGAGAGAAATTGTCAGACAAATTGTCTTTAATCAAATAGATTAATTTGATTCATTTTCTGTTCCTCGTTCTAGCATCTGATTAGATTTATTTATGAAATTCGTTTTCACTTTCTCTTATATGATGATGCTTCACTTCATCAGTTTATCTGCATTTCCTGTCCGCTGCTCCTCTCTCTAATATTATCTCTCTGTTCTGCCTTGTCTATTTTTATTTTTACGTAACTAATATCAATCTATCTAAATTTGTTATTTATCTATGTGTATTTCCTATTTTTTTCTGTTTCTATTTTTACTTAGTTTTTTTCTGTTATCCATCTGGTCATATTTTTCATTTTCATTAATCTATATTTCACGTGTAAGCTTAATCTAATTTATCAATCTATTAATTCCATTATCTATTCATCTCTCTGGTTTGCTTTATGTCTTATTTCTATTTTTCTTTAACATGTATCTTTACGTTTCCTTAATTTTTCCCATGTCTATTTCACTTTATTTTTCTATTATCCATTTTATGCCATATCTTCCATTTTCAGTCACGTGTAAAGGTATTTCTATTTATCATATAATAATGAATATAAATACCTTTATATCTTTTCATCATTTGTGAATTGTCTGTTATTCACATTTTCACGCCATCTATGCTTTCGTAATATATTCTTTTCGCTTTCTTTCTCTACTTTCTGTATTATCGTTGTTCCTCTTCTTTCTTCACTGTACACACAGTTACATTCATAGCATCAGACATTCATACATACACATACACACATATAATCCCAAATCTTATACACACACAGTCATACACACATATACAACTAGTTCATACACACACATTCATACGCACACCATTCATTCTATTTATGTATAAATTCCTCTATTTTTCATTTCTGCGAATTACTTTTTGAGCTCACAGTTTTCAGTTATTTACCATAAGAACCTGTTTATTAACTATTTTTCTATCGATTATCTACTTAATATCTATTCTTCTATTTACCAATTTATCTATCTATTATTCATTCTTCTACCCATCATCTTTCTATTTATTATAAATAACAGTGATAGATAAGATAGTAAGCTACTTTGTATACAGCATATATTCATTTATATATATAGTATATATTTTTTCTCTTTATCTATTTTTCGCTTTTATGAGATTCGTTTTCTTTCTCTTGTGCTTACCATCAACTACTGTATTTTCATCATATTTTCCGTTCATGTCTCAATTATTGCATTTACTTTGCATTCATTTTCACTTTCTCTTTCTTGTTCTACCATTTAGCATTTTCATTCACTTTCTGCTATTTACCAGTCGCTTACTATCTTAACTATTGCTGTTATCTATTTATGTATCAGTTCTCGGGCTAATGTATCTATTTATCCAGTTGTTTGTCTATCTCTTATTTGTTTCCTTTGTTTTTCTTTTATCCATTTTAGGTCATATTTTCCATTTTCAGTTATTTGAATTCATTACTATCCTATGTTGTATTGTCTGTTATTCACAATGTTTTTATGTAATCTATGTTTTCGTAGTATTTTCTCGTTTTCTTTCTTTATCTTTATCAATCAATATTTCTCTTCTTCCTTCTTTCTTTATTGTACACACATTAATATATGTAGCAGCGGACATACATACATTCACATGCCAATTCATACAAGAAAATAATTTTCACAATCTATGCTTTCGTAGTATTTTCACTTTTATCCCATCTCTGTGTTAACTATCGATGTTCCTCTTCTTTATTCAGTGTACACACATTTACGTGTATAGCATTGGACATTCATATTCATATTCCCCAAAACATTCATACATATATATACTGGCAATTCATACATACAGTCATACACACATACACTCGCAAATCTTGCATACATAGTCATACACACATACACTCGCAAATCTTGCATACATAGCATACACGCACACAGCATCCACACACCATTCATACCTGTAGGCAAAAGTTCCTTGCCAAGGGAACAACGCGCCAGCCAAGTGACTCGAACCTTCGAACCTGGACTTGTCCAAAGCCGATGCTCTAACCACTAGGCTACCACGTACCCGAGAGGAGATGTTGCAGAAGTCTTTAAATTTTGTAGAGAAACACGCATCCCCCCCCTTCCCTCTCCATTATTGTCATTATTAGCTTGATTAGTTTTGGCGTATATATTATTTTTATGATTATTAATGTCATTAGTGTCATTCTAATTATCATATCGTTATTGGTGTTAATATCATTGTTTTTATTATTATTGCTATTACTATTATCATCACTATTTCTATTATTATTATTGTCATTGTGTGTGCGAGTGTTGTATGCATGTATGTGTGTGCGTGCGTTCGTACATACGCGCGCGCCTGTAGGAATGTGTGTGTGTATGTGTGTGCATGTATATGTATGTGTGTGTGTGCGGGCTTGTACATATGTGTTTGTATCTGTGTATGTGTGTCTGTCTGCATGTGTGTGTGCAAGGTTATTAATGTGTGTGTGGTGACTGGCTGTAATAATATGTGTGCGTGTGCACATGTGCGCGTGTGTGTGTGTGTGTGCAACAGGAACAACGAAGGGAAAGACAAAAAAACACACGAATATGCCGAAGGCCTTTTCTCGTATGCTTCGTCAGGGAATACATGACAAGAGGTACATAGAGGATTAATTTATACATATGCTCCTCTTCTTTCTTCACTGTACACACAGTTACATACATAGCATCAGACATTCATACATACACAGTCATACACACATATACTCCCAAATCTTATACACACAGTCATACACACATATACTGCCACACACAGTCATACGCACACCATTCATTTTATTTATGTATAAATTCCTCTATTTTCTTTTCACATTGCCTGCGTATTACTTTTTGAGCTCACAGTTTTCAGTTATTTACCATAAGAACATGTTTATTAACTATTTTTCTATCGATTATCTACTTAATATCTATTCTTTTATTTACCAATTTATCTATTATCAATTCTTCTACCTATCATCTATATTTCTATCTATTATAGATAACAGTGATAGCTAAGATAGTAAGCTACTATGCATATAGTATATATTCATTTGTATATATAGTATATATGTTTCTTTTTTCTATTTATCTATTTTTTCGCTAGTATGGGATTCGTTTTCATTCTCTTGAGCTTACTATCAACTATTGTAATTTTTGCATTGTCTGTTATTCACAATATTTTTACGTAATCTATGCTTTCGTAGTATTTTCTAGTTCTCTCTTTCTTTATCTTGGTTATCAATCAATATTTCTCTTCTGCTTCCTTTATTGTACACACATTTATATATGTAGCAGCGGACATACATACATTCACATGCCAATTCATACAAAATATTTTTTTCACAATCTATACTTTCGCAATATTTTCTTTTCACTTTCATCTCATTTCTGTGTTATCTATTGATGTTCCTCTCATTTTTTCAATGTGCATACATTTTCCTATTGGATATTCATATTCATATTCCTCAAAACATTCATACACATACATACTGGCAGTTCATAAACAGTCATACACACATATACTCACAAATTTTGC
>NW_020870248.1:62221-79721 GCF_003789085.1 Penaeus vannamei | reverse complement strand
TACAGGTTTTGTCTTTGTTTTATGGTAAGGCCTTCAGCCAGGCTCTCCACTCTGGAAGTCTTTTTCTATTAGTTTTTGCATACGACAGTCAGTAATCTTAGGTGACTTTAGCAGTACTGGACTTGATGAACTGGGACGGGACCCCTGGGCTAGACGGATCACACTACAACGGTGGTTTTGGTGGCTTTTGCGGTGAGATGTTCCAGTGAATGAGTTAACGCTCTTGATTAATCACTTTCTGATGTTGAGACGTCCAGCATTATTTTTTATGTCATGCATGCTTTTGAGTTGTCATTGGTGAGCCACTTCTTTTACTTTTGGTATTTGTTTTATGTTTTGCTGTTTTTCCCGGTTTTACAGGTTTTCAGGGTATTTAGTTTTTACTTTTGGTAGTTTTTAGAGCTTGGCCTTTTTCTTTCAGCTTTTATCTTCTCTCTTTCAGAGTTAGATTCTTTTATTGCTAATAGCCAGCTCGCCTAGTTAGTTTTACTGTGGCTCACTTAGATTAGGATGTTTTCATTTATTTTGTATTAACCCTTTTATCCCCAGCCAGTTCACTTTTGGTGGTGCAGTGTCTTTTTGTGCAGTGTCTTTGTTTTGTGCAGCGTCTTTGCTTTGTGCAGCGTCTTTGCTTTGTGCAGCGTCTTTGCTTTGTGCAGCGTCTTTGCTTTGTGCAGCAGGGTAGAGGTTGAAGACCGCGACGCGCGTAGATAGAGGAAAATGGACACTGCCATCTTATAGGGCGGAAGAAATAGAGTAGGACAGAAGTAACCTTAAGATGCACAGGCATTATATTTACCGCTAAATGACGAAAATATAACGCGTGGCCGCCTCTCAAATTCAAAGTCGATGAGCTTGTTTACCTTGCGAGGAATAACACGACACTGACCCATGAACGCATTTTTGCGTTCGCGAACTAGTCCGTGTATCATTACGCGCTTGTCAAAACGATATTTGGCTAATTATCTGTGTCTGTGTCTGTCATTTATACCTATTATATATATTATATATAATATTATATATATTATATTATATTATATTATATTATATATTATATTATATTATATTATATTATATTATAATAATTTGTCTTTTAGTAATGTTGTTATACTTTATTTGCATATTTTTATATTTATCTATACCCTCATATCGAATCCTGCGCGTCGAGTTTCATACTTTCTTGCGCCAGCCACAGGTTGACAGCTCACCATACCGCTCATTTCGAGATTGAAAGCCGGTGAGAAATGTTGCGTTTCCAGTGTTGTGTTGATTCTGGGTTCTTTTTAAGACCTTTACAGTGGCATCGAAGAATAATTAGACTTCAGTAACCATCCCAGTTTTATATCTGAGCCCATCAAGAGCTCCAAAGGACGAAAAGGGCGATCAAAATCGAAGCAATACCAACAGTACAAAGAAACGAAAGTTTCACGTTTCCGGATATAAAGGTATTTGGTTTATTATTTTACGGTGTGAATGCAGCTCTGTCTTGCTGTACATACCGTGGTGGAGAGAATGTGTCCTGGGGGGTGTTGGGGTCTTGCCCCCCATCAACCCTCCCCTTGGGCAGTACCCGAAGGACACACATCGTCACGGCAATTTATATTGATATATTAGGTTGGTTTATTGGTCAATACGTTTTTGGGGGTTGGAACATGTGAATTCCCGTAGAGTTTTACCGAAATGTGGGTTGGGTTCCCGTAGAGTTTTTTATTTATTTCGTGTCAGTCCGATTTTTCAATTTTTCTTGCCGATTTTGATGAAACTCACACCCTTTTATTTGGGCCCCTTCCCATTGCCTGTGGTTGATTTTTTTCGAAATCGCCCAAACAGTTTTTGAATTGTCAAAAAACAAAAAAATACGAAATTCGCCATGTTGAAAATGCAGCACCTGGGTCAAAGGATTCCGACTTCAGAAACGGCAAGACATTCAATTTTATTTGATTTTTACACAGAACTACCTTATATCTACAACTTGATCGAGAGCGTTTTTTCGATTTCACCTTGAATTTTTTTTTTTTTTTTTTTTGTGAATTTTTGAAGCAGGGGCCTTCAGAAAAAAAAAAAAAGGTAAAAATTTTCTTACATTGACCACTTTTACAAGAAGTACAGGCAAAAATTGCGAAAACGCTCTCGATCAAGTTGCAGATATTTTATTTTTCTACAAAATGATCCATAATATGTTAATTTTGGACATATGGTGTGCACGGAATCCTTTGACCCACCCCTAAAGGTGGAGTTCCGACATATCGGCATTTTACGTTTCTTCATCTTTCCAAGGCTATCTTGATATCAACAAAACAAGGCATAAGATTAGTCTTTCTATACCATAATCCTCTATCTACCTGCATTCCGAAGTCTTGCGGACATTGCCAACATGTAACGGTTTCTCAAAATCTTACGTATAGTGCGGGTTGGTGGCAGTGATCTGGGGGTCTATAGGCCTACATTGACCATTTTTAAAAAATTCTCAAAAATCCAAAAAAATCATACAGCCATTCTGATTTCATTTTTGAATAGAACTATCTTTGAGAAGTTGACCTTACTTTTTTCTTGGTGAATATTTTCCGAAGGTGACTATTTTAACACCCTAATTGGAGATTATGAAAACATGTCACTTTTACAAGAACCATGTGAAAATATTGCAAATCCTCATGGCAGTATGTAATAGAACTATTATTCAGCTACAAAATGAGCCATAATACTTTAAAATCGGACCGAATATACGTGTGCTATGCGTAAAAATATGACGGACCTAATAATCGCGATCTTATTCCTTTTTATTATGTTTACATTTTACATGACAAATCATGTACAGAATACTTGTATTTGATATGATTATCTATCATTTACCTATTATTGAAGCTCTAATGGGGTTTTACAACGTGTAATATTTGTCGAAAGAATAACTTTTCTCCAGTCGGACGGGTACCAAAAGCATACTTTTCCCCGCGCGGCCGGGCCGTCCTGGACCATGAAAATTGTCTTTTTAAATCTGCAGAATAACTCTATGGGGTCATGTAGCCAAATTTCACTCTCAGACCCCGTGGAAAGACGAAAAACAATTACATGGCGATGTGAAAGTATGTATATAAAGTATATGAGCACATAGATAATTTTTGTGTACCCCATGACCTTTATTTTATTTATATTGTTACTTCCGTTTGTTTCTTTGTTTGTTTGTTGATTGTTTATTTGTTGTTTTTTTGTTAGTTTGCGTTTTCTAATATTTCTAAAAGTTATGAACGCATTTTAACGAGATTTTAACCAAAGGTGAGTTTTAACCTAACTTAGACGCTTATTGCAGTTTGGTGGTGATGCGGACCATGGTTTGGATCCAGGATTTTTTTTTTTTTTTTTAACTCGAAAAGTTATGAACAGATTTGAATAAAATTTTAACCTGAGGTTTCTAAGCCTAATTAATATTCTATAAAATTTTGGTGGTGATCCAGAATATTTGGCAAAACTACCCCCCATGAGTGGGGGGGGAGGTTTGCATTTTCGAAATATTTTGCTCATAGATCAAAGTAACTATGTATGATGAAAACATAAAGAAAAGAAAATACACCATATGAATAACATATCATGTTTAGTTATTTGTATGGAAAATTTCTTCATTGTCGTTTTTTGGACGCTTGCTGGATTTTTGAAATTATTCTGAAAAAAAGGTCTCATCTTGTGTGAAATTTGATAATATTTTTATTATCTCTAATCATTGTGTCGCAATTGCCGATTTTCTAAGGTAACATCAAAAAAATAATATATTAGTCGACATCGAAAATCGCTGCTACCACCTAAAAAATAACGGTCGGGCCTTGAAATTTTCAGGGGAGAACCGGGGGCCTAGAAACTCCTTGAAATGCATTTAAGTCAATTTCGGCAGGAGGGGCAAAAATCGCTGAAAAATCATCAGAAGGTCCCCTTAAACTTTCAAAGATGGCGGTTACATCCATAGAGTTTCATTGGCCGATTTTAAGCACTTTGTGCTAGTTTTACACATTTTTGATCGTTATTCTTCTTATTTAAGCTTGTTTTACCCCATGATTTCTCTGATATACTTCATGCCCTCCTCTGCTAACGGGACTATCAAATCAAGATCGTCGCTGGAGAAATGGTACTCGATCTCCTGAACGATTCATTCGCAAAAGAAACAACGCTGAAAATCGAAAAAATCATAGGATTTCATGCTGAAAAACATCTTTTTTTTTTTTTTACTTAGTCTCTTAGAGGGTGCGTCGCTCTCTAACAATTACCGTGCAGCAGTTTATGCTTATGAACTCTGGTTTCTCTGTGATTCAGTGGATTGTCAGTTGTGTGTTGGATTTGTTTCCCGCCAGCAGTAGTTTGTATTTGTCCATGAAGAGCTCCAAGTATTTGGTTGCTGCGTTCCTGGCATGCCGAACAGCAGGGAGAGGCAGGAGTGATACCAGAGACTCCAGCAGCGTCGAAACATCCGGATGAGCAGCCAGCCGACATCCCGTGAAGTCTCCCCAACACCACGCCGCATACCAGGTGGTTCTAACCCGGATGTACGCGAGGCTGTCCAGATGATGGTCAGAGAAGTAACCATGTTTGACCAGATCATAGAGAAGATCAACTCTCTAGCTGCAGAAGTACGGGAGTACAAGGAGCAGAATGATGCCCAACTACAGCGCCATGAAGAGGCCCGTGAACATCACACGCAGGAAGGGACTCTAGATCAAGAACAGCAAGCAGACAGTAACCACCATCAGCCACAGGAGAGAGAACTAGACCAGGAGGATCCAGTTCAGCAACTCCGCCGCTAGCTAGAGGAACGCAACAGGGAGCTGGAGGAGACCCGCCTTCAACTACTGCAGAAGAACGCTGTACCCGTGTCTGTGGTACATACCCGAGAACAGGAAATTCAGGAGCTCCGTCGCCAGCTAGAGGAACGGAACAGGGAGCTGACTGAGGCCCGCCAACAACTACAGGGGTCAGGTTTTGCACCAGCACCCATGGAATGTGCCCAAGACCGAGAGATTCAAGAGCTTCGTCGTTAACTTCAGCAGCGGGACCAGGAGCTAGCAGAGGTCCGCCGTCTCGCCCCCTCAGTACAACATACCATGACTAGGTGTCAAGACCACCATCAGCAGCCTCCTGTCATTAGTGGAAGCCACTCTCCTACTCAGCCTCTTCCCCAGAGCCGCCCCCACACGCCAGTACCAGAGCAGCAGCTGTATCCAGAATGTCAACACACGTATGACCCACAAACATCCCTGCCGCAGCAGTTCTGGCCAAGGTCTTCGCCTCAGCGTCCCCAGTCAGCACATCCTTCGTCTCAGTTGTCTGGCACACCATTTTCCTGTGTGTTCACGAAGGAAACTGTCCCGCACTTCAAGGGGGATACTTCTGCCTCAGAGCCGCTCAGAAAGAACCAAGCAATAGAGTTGGATTCTGACAATTGAAAACATCGTGAAGCCAGCCACATCAGAGATGTTCATTCAGGCAGCACGGGCAAACTGCAGAGGTCCAGCCAAGCTAATCATTAATTCCCCTCTCTTCGTCTCAATCACAGAATGGGACACATTCAAGGCAGCTCTCCGTAGTAAGTTCTGAGGTACCTACACCACCTCGGACTTCAACAAGATTCTATACGACATCTGGATGACACCAAGCCAGGCACCAATGGACTTCTTTTTGCAGTTGGAAGGGCACGTCTACCAGGGATACAGGGAGCACTGCGAGGCCATTGGTGATCCATCCGAACTAGTGAAGAGGGTCTTCTTGAGTGGCATCCCTGCATGGCTCCAAGACTTCCTCTCTGTTAAAGAAGATGGTAGCCCAACCCAGATAGCCGAAACAGCACAGCGCATCTGGAATTCACGCAATGGCATAAGGCATAGTGATACTTCACCAGCAGAGGAAAATCCTTACCACCCTAATCGCCCTCCACGGGGTCGGGATTTGTATGCTATGCCGGTAGATGCTGAGTGTTCCAGTCCATCTTATCACCAATCACCTGTCAGGGAGAGGTGGTGTGAGCATCATTGGGTAAGGACTCACGGTATATCTGAGTGCAGAGCCAGGGCTGAGATCCTAGATCCACCGTCTCCACGACGACGATGCTACCATTCAAGAGGTCCAGGACATTTGGTGAGAGATTGCCCCTTTCGTGAGCGCCAGGGTGACCAAGCTCCAGGAACTGCTGGCAGGTTCGATCCAAGGAGCACCTCACGTGGAGATGTTACCTCTCAAGAAGGGAATGGCAGTGACAGGGCCTACTGGATGGCCAGTTGCGGAATTCAATGTTAGTGGTTCTACAGTCCGCTGCTTTATTGATACAGGATCCGAAGCGACAATTATTAAAACCCAAGCTCTCAAGCGGATTGATCCTCATAACTACGTATGTCGGAGGAAGACTCAGTATTCTGCGAGGCGTGTCTGGTCAACCAATCAACACCCAGAGTGAGGTAACCCTTGTTTTCTGCCTTAACTCAGACCTTGAAATGCACCATACGGTCACTGTGTGATGCAAGATTTCCTGGAGACATACTCCTGGGGATGGACTTTTTGAGAAGAACCATCTTTAGCCTGTCCTCAAGGTCCCAGGATGACAGCGCCTGTCTGACTTTAGGAGGCCAGGAGTTTCATGTGAATTATACTGATGCACAATCCCTGCAGCTGAGTGTAGTGAGAGTGACCACACCAAATGTTCCAGAGAATGCTGAAGAGAGCTGCTTTTCCCCGTCTCGCTTGTCACCACCCGACATCTCTTCTGCTGTGCACCTTTACAGAACCACAGAGCTTCCACCACACAGTGGGCGTTTTCTTGGAGGGTGTAGGGGCAAGGTCTTGTTATGATGATGGGGATGTTTTGTTTACACCACAAGTAACAGCTGTGTGCATATCACCGTTTGTGCTGAGTACTGTTTCTAGATGGCGATGCCCTGTTTTGGCAGTCAACAGCACAACAAGGCCAATTCGATTAAAACAGGGTACATGTTTGGGGATGGTATCTGCTGTCGAGGCTGTTTTTACGGCAGAAACCTCAGCCTCTGAGACTTCCGACTACAATTCCTGCAACTCTGCTTGTCCAGATTTGAGTGATGACCAAAGGGTAGATGAAGATTTCCAGTGGGAGGAGGACCAGTTTGACAGAACCTTTGGAATAGAGGATTTTGGTTATGGCAGCACTGCCACTGATGTTGCGGATGATCTTCCGCCATCACAAGCCCTTGCCGCTATCGAAACCGCTAATATCCCATTGTCCTTAAAGACTGAAAACCAGATGCCTGATCTGGATCACTTAGGAGAAGATTAACGCCAGGAGTTGCAGAGTCTTCTGTGTAGCTACAGTACCCTTTTTAATGGAGGTGAGGGTGCTGTGGGCCACATCCCAGGCATTCAGCACAGGATTGATACAGGGCAAGCAACACCTGTATGTACCCGCCAGTGGCGTCTCCCGCAAGCAACCCGTCAAACAATACGCAAGCAGTGTGATGCCATGCTCAAGAATGGTGTCATTGAATCTTCAACTTCACCGTGGTTGAGCCCTGTTGTCCTGGTGAAGAAGAAAGACGGGTCACTTAGGGTCTGTGTGGATTACAGGAACTTGAATGCAGTAACAACAGCGGATACGTTGCCTCTGCCAAGAATTGATGAGCTTATTGATGAATTAGGCCCATCCGATACGTTCACCACTCTGGATGCAAGGGCAGCATATTGGTGTCGAGGTTCATCCTGAAGACCGTCCCAAGACAGCATTTAGCGATGGCTATAGGCTTTTTCAGTTTTGGAGGCTACCCTTTGGCCTCAGTACTGCACCTACCACTTTCCAGAGCATGAATTTCGTATTGTCATCTGTTCTTGGACACCACACCTTAGCGTACTTGGATGATGTGATTGTGTACTCCAGGGGCTTCTCGCAGCATTTGAAAGATCTAGAAGAAACCCTGCAGCTGCTGGCAGCAGCTGGATTGAAGCTGAACATAGAAAAGTGCAAGTTTGCTGCAACCACAATCAATTTTCTGGGTTTCACCATATCTCCTGAAGGTGTATCACCTCATCAAGATAAAGTTGCAACTATTTTAGCAACACCTGCACCGCAAACTGTTAAGGAAGTTCGTCGTTTTTGGGTGCTACAGGCTTTTTTAGGAAGCATATAGAAGGATACGCAACCAGCGCAGCTCCACTTCACCTCCTCTTGAAGAAAGGCCAGAGTTGGAAGTGAGAGAAAGACCAGCAACAAGCATTTGAAGAACTGAAAAAGCGTCTGGCATCAGCTTCAGTTCTGCGACAGCCAGACTTCGCAACCCTTTGAGCTACACAGATGCAAGTAGTATCGCTTTGGGAGCAGCTTTAATCCAACGAGATCACTGCATGCTATTGCGTACCATATAGTGAAACTCATTATCCAGCCATCGACTGTGAGGCATTAGTGGTTGTTGAGGGCGTTACTGTCTTTGATTCGTATTTATATGACCAAGTTTTTGATCTACACAGACCATCGTCCTCTTGTATACATATTTAAACATCGAACAAAATCACCACGGATGACCAGGTACGCCCATGATCTGTCTTATTATGATTTCGAGATCAGGTATAAGGAGGGGCCCACCAACTACGTCCCTGACTTGCTGTCGTGACAAATTGCTGCCATAGATGTTTGGGAGCTGTCGTCACAAGAACTTGCCCTGGAGCAACGCCAGGATCTTGCACATCAAGATATCTTATCCTATCTAAGTGATGGCACTGTACCGAAGAAAAAGCCTCCAGTTTCCCTCTCCGACTTCGAGATGAAAGATGGGGTCCTGTACCGGTTGTTACACCTGCCAGATAAGATTGTGTACCAGCTGTGCGTTCCGGAAAGATTGCGTGACTCGGCATTGAAAGCGGAGCAATGCAGGTATACATCGACATATGAGAATCTGCGGAACATGTTTACTGGCCCAATATGCTACGTGATGTCCGCCAGTATGTTGAACATTGCCTGTGTCAGCAGTCAAGAGGGTCACCCAACGTGCACCCGGTATACATCGGACATATGAGAATCTGCGGAACATGTTTTACTTGCCCAATATGCTACGTGATGTCCGCCAGTATGTTGAACATTGCCTTTACGTGTCAGCAGTCAAGAGGGTCGCCCAACGTGTTCCAATGGCCGATGCACCTCTAGCTCTTTATCCACTGGAACGTGTGTCAGTGGACATTCTCGACCTGTGCCAGGCACCCATGAGATGGGCATTAACTGTCTTAGACCAACATTCTCGGTTCATCCAGATCATCCCACTCCGAGATATAACAGCCTCTAGAGTACATCATGCCTTCCTTGACCATTGGATAACATACTTTGGTCCACCTCGTGTCATCCAGACTGATAATGGCCGGCAGTTCACTTCTAACCTGTTTGCTGAGCTAGTGGACATGTTACGAGCTTCACACCACTTCACCATCCAATATCACCCCCAGGCCAATGGACTCGTGGAACGCACCAACCGTGTTGTCAAGGCAGCTCTACGATCGGTGGTAGGAGATTGACCTAGGGACTGGCACAAGTTTATACCTGAACTGCGACTTGCCCTTAATTCCGCAATCCATCGTACGACAGGGGAGCAACCCCTCTACCTCCTAACAGGTCGACATGCATACTTTCCTGTACGTCTCACAAATGATGCAGTTTTCAGTGATAACAGTGCATTCCAAGAAAGACTCAAGACAGCTCACTGGGCAGCTGTGATGGCTTCCAGGGCTTCCCACGAAACTAATGAGAGGGCATACAACAAGCAAACCAAAGGGACCTTTGCTCCTGAAGAAGGGAACCTTGTTTGATATAAGGAGATGGTGCCACATCCCCTGGGTCCTAGATGGCTAGGGCCTGCCTGGATCTCTTAAAAGATTTGGTCCAGTGTCGTTTGAGGTGCAACATCTGGACTCTGGCAAGGTTGTGAGGGCTCACTTTAATCATTTATGTGCTTATCACCCACCACAAGAGTTGTATCCTGATGACAATATTGATCCAGATGAAGGGGAAGAGGAAGAGGCGCCTTCTGCACCTGATGATCTTTGGGTGGCTATCCTCACAACCTGTGTGCATGATTTCATAACCCGTGAGCCAGCCACAATCAACGAGGATGAAGACAATTAGAGACCTTGGTCCAGTACACCCAGGCTATGTGCCATGCTGAATCAAGGATTGCTATTACTTCGATGCGCTAGGGACCTTGGTCCAGTACGCCCAGGCTATGTGCCATGCTGGATCAAGGATTGCTGTTACTTCGATGCGCTAGGCACCTTGGTCCAGTATGCCCAGGCTATATGCCATGCTGGATCAAGGATTGCTGTTACTTCGATGCGCTAGGGACCTTGGTCCAGTACGCCCAGGCTATGTGCCATGCTGGATCAAGGATTGCTGTTACTTCGATCTTGGTCCAGTACGCCAGGCTATGTGCCATGCTGGATCAAGGATTGCTGTCGATGCGCTAGGACCTTGGTCCAGTATGCCCAGGCTATATGCCATGCTGGATCAAGGATTGCTGTTACTTCGATGCGCTAGGGACCTTGGTCCAGTACGCCCAGGCTATGTGCCATGCTGGATCAAGGATTGCTGTTACTTCGATGCACTAGGGACCTTGGCCCAGGCTATGTGCCATACTGGATCAAGGATTGCTGTTACTTCGATGCACTAGGCACCTTGGTCCAGCCAGGCTATGTGCCATGCTGGATCAAGGATTGCTGTTACTTCGATGCCCTAGGGACTTTGGTCCAGTACGCCCAGGCTATGTGCCATGCTGGATCAAGGATTGCTGTTACTTCGATGCACCTTGGTCCAGTACGCCCAGGCCCATGCTGGATCAAGGATTGCTGTTACTTCGATGCACTAGGACCTTGTCCAGTTGTGCCATGCTGGATCAAGGATTGCTGTTACTTCAATGCACTAGGGACCTTGGTCCAGTACGCCCAGGCTTTGTGCCATGCCGACCAAGGATTGCCGTTAGCTCTACCAACAAGGGAGCTTGGTTCCAGTGCGCCCTTGGCTGTGTACCACACTGGATCAAGCAAGGCTGTTAGCTGTGTGCTAGGGAGCTTGGACTCTGCGCCTTGGCTGTGTGCCATGCTGGTTCAAGTGCTGCTGCTAGCCTGCTGTAGGGACTCTACTGTCAGTGCGCACTTGGCTGTGTGCCACACTGCAGTAGAGATTGCTGTTCATCTGTTGTTCCACTGCACCACGTGTCCTGGGAGTGTTGAGACCGTCCAGATGCAACCAAATGTTACCAGATGCTCCTGATTTTTGTTTTATGGTGATGGGATTTTTATTTAATATTACTGTTCTTTTATGATCACCTGTCAAACTTATGTCTGCTCCTTTGTGTTTGTCAGGACTCAGGCTTGCTTTTATCTTCCAGGTCTCCGCTGTTCGCTTTGACCCAGACCGGGGGAGGAATTCTGTAAGGTGGTATTGGATACTGCATCTCATCCTCTCCGCTCTCCCACTCTGACTGCCGTGTTGGAGGATTGTCTCACGTGTCTCACCTCGGTTTTGTGTTTTTCTCGATTTTATTTACTTTTATTGTTTTATATTAGTTCCCCCTTTTTATTCTGTTTTCTCTGAGCAATTTTTATTTATGATTTAACGAGACATTTTTATGACCCTTTTATCATCAGCTTTTATTCATTGTAGTTTTAAGGTCTTGTATTTACTTGGTTTTCATTTTTAGTTGTAGGGGAAGCATTTTTACGTACAGTGTTTATTTGTTCTTTTTAGTTATTGTATTTTTTTCTTGTGATTTCTATTTTATACTTTGTTTTAGTTTTATTCATTTTTATGCGCCTTTTTAGCTTAATTATTGCAAGACTATATTTTGTAAAAGTGTTTGGCCTCTGGCGTCACCAGGGCATTGAAAAAAGAAACAAACAGTACGATTCGAGACGTCAACGAGTGCGGGTCGGTATCCTCCGAAACTTTGAACCACCGGCAGTGTTGCCATATTTGTTGAACCGAACACAGAGACGATCACGGAAGATAACAAGTACTGAGATCCTGATATCCTTTGCATAGGAGCTGGACGTGATCCTAATAACATTTTTATTGAATGATTTGAACATCCTTTTATTTATTTACTTATTTTTAAATGAACTTGCTGGTTTGTTTCTCTCTGTTTTATTTGTAACTTTTAACTTTTCAAAGTAGGAAGTCTGTGTGATCTTTTAGTTTTAGTTTTCCTGTTTCGGTGTCACCAGACTCGGGTTTTATACTGTCGTATTTTGTTCTTTTAGGTTTAAGGGGTTTTAAGCCTTCAGCTCTGACGCCAGACTTACAGGTTTTGTCTTTGTTTTATGGTAAGGCCTTCAGCCAGGCTCTCCACTCTGGAAGTCTTTTTCTATTAGTTTTTGCATATGACAGTCAGTAATCTTAGGTGCCTTAGCACATTCTTTCACTTTTGTATTTTTCTTGGATTACTTTTTAGTATGTATTTTACCATATGGTTAGGCTGAACGTCAGAAAGTGGTATTCACACTGGAACACCCCTTTTAATGATTCAGTCTCCCCCTCACGCTACCACATAAGGGGATTGAATTGACAGGGGTTAACCAGGTCTATTTGCGCCTGTATCCCCCACCAGCATCAAGGGAGGGCAGAATTCTAAGAGTGTCTTGATAAACTGGGACGGGACCCCTGGGTTAGACGGATCACACTACACTATGGTCCTGGTAAAGAATGGAAAGGGGTATACGCTGGTAGCAAACCTATCTAAAACAATATGCAAATTGAGAATGAATTAGCGGATAGGCAAAGTTGCGAGAGCAGAGGAAATAGAAGAGAGGGAAGTTAAATATTGCAGCGTTAAATTTGGACATGAGAAGTTGCCTGAAATAGAAGACATTGATGAACATTTAACTACAAATCAAAAGGAGGAGGTAATAAGACTGTTTGAAGAAAATAGTGACATTTTTGCTAATGAGAGTGGGCCAATAGGTACAGCTACGGGTGTCCAACATAACATACCGCTGACAACTGATCATCCTATTAGAATACCTTATAGACGAATACCACCGAATCAGGTCCCGGAGGTAAAAGAACATACCAGAAAGTTATGCGAACAAGGTGCGATCACCCCGAGCATAAGTCCCTACTCTGCTGCAATTGGCGTGGTGTGCATAGATTACCGACAACTTAACAAATATACAATTAGAGACGCGTTTCCTCTGCCGAGAATTAATGAGACGGTCGAAGCATTGGCAAAGTTTTTTTCAACACTTGATTTAGCTGTAGGATATCACCAAATATAAGTCCACCCAAAAGATCAGCATGAAACTGCATTTAGCACACCTTTCGGTCATGAATTTAAAAGACTGCCGATGGGATTATCCAACAGTCCAAGCACATTTCAGCATTACATGGAGAGGATTCTGGGAGACAAGATTTTTACTACGTTATTGGTATATTTAGACGATGTAATTGTATTAAGCAGAACCGTTGAAGAACATATGGATAGATTAAGGAATCTATTTGAAAGAGTGCGAAGAAACGGACTAAAAATTAAACCTAAGAAGCGTACTCTGCATTAAAAGTAACCTTAGGATACTAGGTTTCGGAAGAGGGCGTGACTACAGACCCAGTGAAAGTGGAAGCAGTGAAGTCATGGCCTCTGCCGAAGACTGTCAGGGATGACAGAGCATTTTTTGGATTGTTCATTTTACAGAAAATTTGTTAAACATTTTGCACAGACGGCAGCACCGCTACATGCTCTGTCAGGAGATTCGCGGAGATCGGCTGTCGGGGAATGGGAGGAGAAATGTCAGAAAGCGTTCGAGGACTTAAAGGAAATGTTAATTGCAGCCCCTGTGTTAAAATGCCCTGATTTTACGAAAGAATTCATATTAGAAACCGATGCGAGTTTTAAGGGACTGGGAGCCGTGCTATCACAGAAGCATGAGGGAAAGATTCATCCGGTATGTTAGTAGAAGCCTAAGAAACTCTGAAAGAAACATGGTGAATTATAGCTCAGGGAAATTAGAATTATTAGCATTGAAATGGGCAGTTTTATTTATTTATCTATTTTTCGCTTGTATGGGGTTCGTTTTCGTTCTCTTGTGCTTACTGTCAACTACTGTAATTTTTGTATTGTCTGTTATTCACAATCTTTTTACGTAACCTATGCTTTTCTAGTATTTTCTAGTTTTCTCTTTCTTTAATTTTGTTGTCAATCAATATTTCTCTTCTTCTTTATTGTAGCAGCGGACATACATTCACATGTCAATTCATACAAAATATTTTTTTTTCGCAATCTATGCTTTCATAGTATTTTCTAGTGTTCCCTTTCATCCCATTTCTGTGTTACCTGTCGATGTTGTTCTCCTTTCTTCAGTGTGCACACATTTACATATATATTATTGGACATTCATTTTCATATTCCCCAAAACATTCATACGCATACATACTGGCAATTCATACACAGTCACACACATATACTCATAAATCTTGCATACATAGTCATACACACACATACAGCATCCACACACTTTTCATACCTGTAGGCAAAAGTTCCTTGCCAAGGGAACAACGCGCCAGCCAAGAGACTCGAACCCTCGAACCTGGATTTGTCTAAGTCCAATGCTCTAACCATTAGACTACCATGCACCCGATAGGAATTGTTGCAGAAGTCTTTAAATGTTGCAGAGACACTCCTTTGCCCCCCCCCCTTCCATTTCTATTATTATCACTAGTTTGATTAGTGCTAGCGTATATATTGTTTTTATGATTATTAGTGTCATTATAATTATCATATCGTTATTGGTGTTAAGATTATTGTTGTTGTTATTATTAATATTATTATCACTATATCTATTATAATTATTGTCATTGTGTGTGTGCGAGAGTTGTATGCATGCATGTATGTGTGTGCGTGCGTACGTACGCACGCACGCACGCACGCGCGCGTGCCTGTAGGAATGTGTGTGTGTGTATGTGTGCATGTATTTGTATGTGTGTGTGTGTGTGTGCATGTATTTGTATGTGTGTGTGTGTGTGCGCGGGCATGTATTTGTATGTGTGTGTGTGTGCGGGCATGTATTTATGTGTGTATGTGTCTGCGTGTGTGTGTGTTCAAGTGTATTAATATGTGTGTGTGGTGACTGTCTGTAATAATGTGTGTGTGTGTGCGTGTGTGTGTGTGTGTGTGTGTGTGTGTGTGTGTGTGTGTGTGTGTGTGTGCAACAGGAACAACGAAGGGAAAGACAAGAACACATGCATATGCCGAACGCCTTTTCGCTAATGCTTCGTCAGGGAGGTACATAGAGGATTAATTTATGTATATGCGAAAGGGCCTTTGGCATATTCGCGTGTTTTCTTGTCCTTCCCTTCGTTGTTCCTGTTGCATCATGAATTCCACACGTGTGTGTGTGTGTGTGTGTGTGTGTGTGTGTGTGTGTGTGTGTGTGTGTGTTTGCATGTGTGTGTGTACATGCTGACATGCTTGTGTTTGTGTTTTAAGTGTGTGTGGAGGGGGGGGGGGGTTATGCGGTCTGTGTGTCTATGCAATTGTGCAAGTGCTTGCATTTGTGTGCAGATTCTTAAATTCGAGTTTCTGCGCGCGTACGCGTGTGCATATTTATGTGTATATATATATATGTATGTATGTATGTATATGTATGTGTTTCTACACATATATACATATATATGCATACAAATATATGTGTGTGTGTGTATGTATGTACGTATTCATATATGTATGTATTTGAATATGTATGTATTTATATATGTAGGTATGTTTATATATGTATATATATATATGTATGTATATATATATATATGTATGTATATGTATATGTTTCTACACATACATATATATGCATACAAATATATGTATGAATGTGTGTATGTATGTACGTATTCATATATGTATGTATTTAAATATGTATGTATTTATATATGTAGGTATGTTTAGACATGTATATATATATATATATATATTTATGTATAAAATCTTATATATACATATATATATGCATACTTGTATATATGTGTAAATGTATGTATTTTCCTTGTATCAGATTCTATTTTTCTTTAATTTGCTCCATTCCCCCCCCCCCCCCGCACTTTGTCTCTGTATTATATTTTATAGCTCACAGTTTTCTGTTAAATACCACGAGAACTTATTTACAACTTATTTCTCTATTTATTATCTATTCTTCCATTGATCTATTTTTCTATATATTATTCATTCTTCTATCTACTCCTTATCTATTAAGACCATTTTTCAATTTATTTATTTTTCGCTTCTATGGAATTCGTTTTTATTTTCTAGTGCTTACTATCAACTATTGTGTTTTAGCATATTTTCCATTTATGTCTCAATTATTGCATTTATTTCGCATTCATTTTCACTTTCTCTTTCTTGTTCTAGCATTCAGCATCTATTTTGATTCATTCTTGGAATTCGTTTCACTTTCTGCTATTCACCAATTGATTACTATCTTATCTATCACTGTTATCTGTTTATGTATCAGTTCTTGATTTAAAGTATCTATTTATCTAATTATATATTTTTTTTATCACTTATTTGCTTTTACATATTTATTATTTTTATTTTTCTCCAAGCTACGAATTCATTATTTCTTAAATATCCTTGACTTTTATCTAATATCTTCTTGTTTTTATCTTGTCAATTTTAGGTCGTATTTTCTATTTTCATTATCTTTATAGTTCACCTGTAAGCGTATTTATATTCATCGCTATATAATATATTTCATTTATCTATTTTGCTATATAGTATTCATTATTCTATCTATTTATAATATGTGTAATCTATCTTTCTCTTTATCATTAATTATTTTCCATTACCCTATTATCTGTTCCTCATTTTTGTTTTCTGTTATAAAAAATAAAAAAAAATCGCTATTTATGCTTTTGAAGGGTTTCCTAGTTTTCACTTTCTTCATCTTATTTCTGTGTTATCTATCGATATTCCTCATCCATCTCCATTGTACACATAACATATACAGCATTGGACATTCATATTCATATTCCCCCAAACATCCATACACATCAATACTGGCAATTCATACACACATATACTCACAAATCCCATACAAAGTCATACACACACACACAGCATCCACACACCACTCATACCTGCAGGCAAAAGTTCCTTGCCAAGGGAACAACGCGCCAGCCAAGTGACTCGAACCCTTGAACCTGGATTTTGTCCAAGTATGATGCTCTGACCACTAGGCTACCACGCACCCGACAGGGTATGTTGCAGAAGTCTTTAAATTTTGTAGAGAGACCCTCCTCTGATTAACCCTTTCCCGCTCTGCTATTATCAACCTGAATATTTGTGTGCTCATATGTGAGTGTGTGTGTGTGTGTGCGCGTGGGTACGTGCATGGGCATGAGTGTGTGTGTAAATGTGTGTGTGCATATGTATGTGTTAGTGTGAGTGAGGGAGAGTATGTGTATCTAAATGTGTTTGTACTTGTGTGTGTGTGTTTGTATGCAAATGTACATGTGTATGTATGTTTGTGTGTATGTGTGTGTAAGTTA
>NW_020870248.1:57500-60000 GCF_003789085.1 Penaeus vannamei | reverse complement strand
GGTTGATCTATCATTTAGTCCAGTTTGGCGTCTGCAGTGAGAGTCCTCAGAACTTTATTGAACAAGCTATTACCAGACCCTTTGATACATAATTGACACATTATGTTTCCATTAGGGCTATTATCAGCAGCAGCAGCTCGTCTCAGCCGTCCTCGTTGCCAGATCTTCCTTTTCTTTTCACTCTCTCTTTCAGGTTTTATTTGTTTGTCTGTCGATATCCTTTTTTTTTTTTTTTTTTTTTTTTTTTTTTTTTTTTTTTTTTTTTTTTTTTTTTAAGAAAGAAGGGAAGTTAAGGATCCTTCTTTTCTTCTTTTTCTTCTTCTTCTTTTTATTATTAAGAAAGAAGAAAAGTCAAGGGTTGATTGTTTAAAGTACGAAATATTTATTTTTATTTTTGTAAAAGACTGGGATTGTAAAGTCTTCTGAAGATGGCGTTTGTGCGTTTGTTTGTTTGTTTTATGACTTGTCTCGGTGTTTGTTTGTTTGTTTCGGGTGTAGGGAGGTAACCTTGAGGTAATTCATTGAGAGAGAGGAATGTGAAGCTGATAAAGATAAGAAAACTTGATATACCCTTCGAAATAAGAAGAAAAAAACAAAAGTTAACAAAAAAAAAAATACAATCAAATATTGCTTTATGATAACATATGAAGGTTAATCTCGATCATTTGAACCCGTCATTATACTATACATTACTTATGAGATGACGTGGAATGGGATGAATCAAAAGAATCGCATGTGAATTAAAATTTAAATTCCTCTCCTACTCATTGTCTAACTCTGAAGATATATAAAATTGTTTAACTCTGAGGATATATAAACATTGTTTAATTCTGAGGATATATACACTCATTGTTTAATTCTGAGGATATATACACATTTTTTAATTCTGAGGATATATAAACTCATTGTTTAACATGAGGATATATACACATTGTTTAATACCGAATAAACATTGTTTACTATAAACTCATTGTTTTAACACTGGAGGATATATGCACTCATTGTTTAATTGAATATAACTCATTTGGTTTAACCCTGAGAATTTTATAATTGTTTAACTCCCTGAGGATTTGTAAACATGTGTTTAACTTTGAGATATATAGCACTGCATGTTTATACGAAATAAAACTCAATTGTTTAACACTGAGGAACAATATTGCACCCATTGATTTAATCATCGAAAATATACACTCATGTTTAACACTTGAGGATATATGCACTCAAATTGTTTAATACTGAAATATAAACTCATTGTTCCAACCCTGAGGACAATGCCACATTGTTTAATTACTGAAATATAAACTATTTGTTACACTGAAGGAATATGGCACACTCATGTTTAATACTGAGAAATTAAATCATTGTTAACACTGAGGATATATAAACCATTGTTTATACTGAATATAAACATTGTTTTAATCACTGAGGAATATAAACTCATTGTTTACACTAGAAGGGAATCACAATTGTTTAATACTGGAAGATATAACACTCATTGTTTAATACTGAAGATAATATCAACATTGTTTAATAACTGAAGATATATAAACATTGTTTAACACTGGAAGGATAAACAATTGTTTAAAACTTTGAGGATATAGTACACTCAATTGTTTCTCTGAGGATATATACACTCATTGTTTAATACTGAAATATAAACTCATTGTTTAACACTGAGGATATTACACCATTGTTAAGTACTGAGGATATATACACTCATTGTTTAATACTGAGGATATATAAACATCTGTTTAAAACACTGAGCGATATAAGAAATTGTTTAACACTGAGATTACATCATTGTTAAACAACTGACGATATAAAAATTGTCTAACACTGAGGATAATATATTCACATCTCATTTTTTAATACTGAAAGAATAAATAAACATTGTTTATTCACTGAGGATTATATACACTCATTGTTTAACTCAGGACAAATAAAACCATTGTCTTGGAAACGGAAGCAGGACCCATGGCTTAAAATTGTCTCGAATGAGCGTTGTTTCATTGATATCATGTGAATGTTTAAACAGTAAATAACGCTTTTGGATTTTTTTTTTCACGAAAACATTTTTTCCATCCATCCTTCCCTCCCTCTTCCCTCCATCCATCTTCCTCCCTCTCACTCACGTACTGTCTCTTTCTATCCACCATCCTTCCCTCTCTCCCATCCCTCCCTTCGCTCCCTTTCTCCCTTCTCCCTCTCACCCTTCACTCCCTCTTCCCCTCCTCTCTCTCTCCCTTCCCCCCTCTTCCCAAATTCCCTCCTTTCCTCCCTCCTTCCCTTTCCTCCCTTTCCTCCCTCTTTCCCCTTTCTCCCTCTTTCCCTTCCTCCCTCTCTCCCTTCCTCCCTCCCCCTCCCTCCTCCCTCCCCTCACCTCTATCCCTCCGCTCCCTTCCTCCCCTCTCTCCCTTTCTCTCCCTTTCTCCCTCCTCCCTTCTTCCCTCCCTCCATACCTGTATATAAACTTGCAGCTGGTAGATAAAAAAGAAAGAGA
>NW_020870248.1:0-5000 GCF_003789085.1 Penaeus vannamei | reverse complement strand
GAAGGGAGGAGAGGGAAGGAGGGAAGAGGGAGAGGAGGAGGGAGGAAGGGAGGGAAGAGGTAGGGAGAAGGAGGGAGGACAGGGAGGAGGAAAGAGGGAGGAATGGAGGGAGAGAAGGAGGGAGGGAGGAGCAATAATCATTCGGATCCTAGTGATAAAAAAAATGTGTGGAGAGAGAGAGAGAGAGAGAGAGAGAGAGAGAGAGAGAGAGAGAGAGAGAGAGAGAGAGAGAGAGAGAGAGAGAGAGAGAGAGAGAGAGAGAGAGATGAGCGGGCGAAGGGAGGGAGAGAGGGAGAGAGATGAGAGAGAGAGAATTGTCCTGTCATTGCCAATGACAATTGTATAACTGCGTGTTAAATAACAGGATCTCTAATTCTTTTTTTTTAAATAAATAAATATCCACAAAAAATTATCACTGTAGTCATTCAACTGATCTAAAAATATCTTGAATACATTGCAATTTGTCACACATAAGAACTAACCATAAGAAGAAGGGGGTTGAAGGACAAGCGACAGATAACTAACAAAGGAAAGACAGAGAAAAAACAGGTAAATGGGTGAGAGATAGGCAATCAAACAAAGAGATGCGAGAGAGAGAGAGAGAGAGAGAGAGAGAGAGAGAGAGAGAAGAGAGAGAGAGAGAGAGAGAGAGAGAGAGAGAGAGAGAGAGAGAGAGAGAGAGAAGAGAGAGAGAGAGAGAGAGAGAGAGAGAGAGAGAGAGAGAGAGAGGAGAGAGAGAGAGAGAGAGAGAGAGAGAGAGAGAGAGAGAGAGAGAGAGAGAGAGAGCAGAAAGAAGAGCAAATACAAACAGATATACATAGGCTCCCATACAGACACACAAACCCAATGAACTTGCCGCAACACAAGAGTATGGCTTCTGTAACAACACAAACATGGATACACAGGTTCCGTTTTTCCTCTGAAATTCGTTATCAGAGAGCTCTCAACCCAGCTGATCGTGTCAATTAGTCTGATAAGCCATCCACCTGGCATTCCTGAAACCTTACTCTTCAAACGTTAATTTTCACGTGCACGAAAATCGCCAAAGTTCAATAAAGCTTTTTACAGATCGCCTCTGCCATTGCCCACGTATGTAATTTTTTATTTGAAGAGGGAAGAAGAGGGAGAGAGAGAGAGAGAGAGGAGAGAGAGAGAGAGAGAGAGAAGAGAAGAGAAAGAGAGGGAGGGAGGAGAGAGAGAGAGAGAGAGAGAGGGAGAGAGAGAGAGAGAGAGAGAGAGAGAGAGAGAGAGAGAGAGAGAGGAGAAGAGAGAGAGAGAGAGAGAGAGAAGAGAGAGAGAGAGACGAGAGAGAGAGAGAAGAGAGAGAGACAGACAGACAGGACAGACAGACAGACAGACAGACAGACAGACAGACAGGCAGACACAGACAGCCAAAAAGTCAGACAACACACAGACCACACAGACGGACATGCACACAGACAGGCAGACAGAGAGAGGGAAGGGAGAGAAAGGAGGAGGAAGGGAAAAAGGAAAAATGAATGAAAGGGAAAAAAGGACACAGGGAAAGGACATCCGGAAAAAGCACCCAGACATACATCCAAAAAGAAAAAAAAAATAGAATGAAATAAAAACGAGAAACGAAAACCGAGAGAAAGAGAAAGAAAGAAAGAGAGAAAAGAGAGAGAAAGGTTTTCCCCCGAAATAGCAAAATGACGTTTCCACCCCTCCACCCTCTTCCTCCCTTCCTATCCCCTCCCCTCCCCCTTCCGCCCCTTCCCTTTATCCTCCCCCCCCTGCCCTCCCCTCCCCACCCCCCTCACACCCCCCTGGCCGAAGTTTTTTGCCCGGCGAAACACATCGATAGAGAGCGAGCGAGCAACGGCTGGAGAGTTTCTGAGTCCCGACCATTCGCTCCGGCCGCCGAGGGAAGCACGAGCAAACCAACAGGGCTAACTACCTCTAATGGATACGATCGGAAACAATTAATTCTCTGTGATTGAATTAGGTCCGACATAGCCATTGGGGACTTTGCTAGCTAGCCAATCACAGCGGGGGCTTTTCGTGTGACGAGAGTTGAGAGGGAGAGAGGAAGAGGAAGGGCGAGGGAGAGGGGAGGAGAGTGAGAGAGTGTGTGTAAGAGAGAGAGAGAGAGAGGGACGGGAGCGAGGAGGGATGCTGAGAAGGAGAGTAGGGAGAGGAAGAGCGTGAGGGAGCGAGGAAAGGGGAGGAGAGGGAGAGAGTGTGTGTGTGAGAGAGGAGTGATGCTGAGAAGAAGAGAGGGAGAGGAAGAGGGAAGGAGAGTGAGAGAGTGAGAGAGAAAGGAAGGGAGGACGGACAGAGAGGGGAGAGGAAGAGCGTGGAAGAGGGAAAGGAGAGTGAGAGAGCAGAGAAAGGGAGGAAGAGAGGAGAGATGCTGAGAACGAAAGGACGAGAGGAAGGACAGAGTGAGAGGACGAGGAAGAGAAAGGGAAGAGGAGATAGAGAGGGAGAAAGGAAAGATGAAATGGAACAGAAAGAGCGAGGGAAGGAAAGAGAGAGGGAAGAGATGGGACAGAAAGTGAGAGAGAGAGAGAGGGACGGAAGAGAGGAAACCTACTGATAAAAAGAAAGGAAGAGGGAGAGCGAGGAAGCGAAGGGGAGTGAAAGAGAGAGAGGGAAGGAGGGAGATTCTGAAAAGGAAGAGAGAGATGGAAGGCGGAGAGAGAGGTAAAAAGGGGAGGAAAGAGAATGGTAAAAGTGAGACGAACTGTTGTAGAGGAAGAAAACGAAACGGAATTTATCCTTTAATGAAAAAAGTCGTAAACTTTCATAGTGTAATTAACATTTAACTTTGAAAGAAACGAGACACAAAGAGAAGAAAAAATAGAAATTATGATAACCTAGTTTCATAAAGAAATAAAAATAAAATAAACAAAGAAAATCAATAGAACAATAAATAGATAAAATGAATAAAACTATATAAAAATAAGATAGATAAAACTATATAAAGATAAAATAGATAAAACTATATAAAATGAAATAGATCAAACTACATAAAAATAAAATAAACAAA
Source organism: Penaeus vannamei (assembly GCF_003789085.1). Classification (NCBI taxonomy): domain Eukaryota; kingdom Metazoa; phylum Arthropoda; class Malacostraca; order Decapoda; family Penaeidae; genus Penaeus; species Penaeus vannamei. The sequence continues at coordinate 1,987 of NW_020870248.1, read as the reverse complement.
GCTATAAATAAATAAAATAGTTAAAATAAATAAAATAGCTAAAATAAATACAAATATAAACAAACAAAACAAATAAAACTATAAATAAATAAACCAAATAAACTACATATATAAAAAACAATAAATAAATAAACTAAATAAACTCTCTCTATATAAAAAAAAAACACTATAAACAGAAAAAAAACGAATAGAAAAGCCCTCCCTGGGTCACTTCCCCTCATTCATCAAGCAACATTTTATCTGCAGAGGGAAAGTGATTCTCTTATGCTCCGGCCGTCTGCTATTCCCGTTGGAGCGTTTCCTGCCTCCGCCGTCAAAGTCCATCTGTGCTGAATAACCAGGAAAACGAGAGAGTTTGGGCCTAAAAAGCTGCCAGCGAGAGGAATGAAAAAAAAAGAGGAAAAAAAAAAAAAAAAAAAGGATATGACGGTCTTTCTGCCACTGGCGTTGCGCTTGGCTGGACAGCGGCGACGGTTCTTTCTCTCTCTCTCTCTCTCTTGTCTCTTTCTCTGTCTCTCTCTCTCTCTCTTTATCTCTCTCTCTTCTCTTCTCTCTTCTCTCTCTCCTCTCTCTTTTCTCTCTCTCTCTCTCCTCTCTCTCTCTCTCTCTCTCTCTCTCTCTCTCTCCTCTCTCTCTTCTCTCTCCTTCTCTTTCTCTTTTATCTCTCTCTCTCTCTGTCTCTCTCTTCTCTCTCTCTCTTTCTCTCTCTCTCTCTCTCTCTCTCTCTCTCTCTCTCTCTCTCTTCTCTCTTCTCTCTCCTCTCTCTATTATCTCTTTTTCTCTCACTCTCTCTCTCTCTTCTCTCTCTCTCTCCTCTCTGTCTCTCTCGTCTCGTTCTTGCTCTCTCTCGCTCTTTATCTCACTCTTTCTCCCTTTCACTCACTCTCTCACTCTCTTTTTATCTCACTCTTTCTCTCTTTCTCTCACTCTTTCTCTTCTGTCTGTCATTTCTCTGCCTCTGCCTCTGTCTCTCTCTGTCCTCTCTCTCTGTCTTCCTCTCTCTCTCTCTCTCTCTCTCTCTCTCTCTCTCTCTCTCTCTCTCTCTCTCTCTCTCTCTCTCTCTCTCTCTCTCTCTCTCTCTCTCTCTCTCTCTTCTCTCTTCTCTCTCTCTCTCTCTCTCTCTCTCTCTCTCTCTCTCTCTCTCTCTCTCTTCTCTCACACATACACACACACACACATATACATACACTCACTCACTTTTAGATGCCAATTGCAGTGGATATTTCTAAAAGGAGATCTATGCTTTAAAATGTGATTATGACCGATGAATGGTTAAGCAAATCACTTTCGACATTAATTGCTCGAATTGATGAATACTTACATACATATGTGTGTGTGTGTGTAGTGTTGTTGTATGTAGTGTGTGTGTGTGTGTGTGTGTGTGTGTGTGTGTGTTGTGTTGATGCGTGAGCATATGTGTGTGTGTGTGTGTGTGTCTCAGTGTGCGTATGTGTTTGTATGTGTGTGCGTATAGAAATAATCAACCTGAGGTTCCTAAACCTTGCGTACCTAGACATGACTGCCTCACTCCCTCTCCTCTTCACTCAAGTTCATAAATCCGACCAACCCGCACTTCAGATTTTACGAACACCTTTTCAAAGCGGAACGAGAAAAGAAAGAAAGAAAAGAAGAGAGAAAAATAACCTTTTCAAAAACAGAACGAGAAAAGATGAAGAAAGAAGAAGAAGAAGAATAAAAAGAAAAACGCGCATTCATACTCGCACTCATACACACCACGCTTTGCAAAATGTCATCTCTCGACACAGATCCTTTTCATGTCCACAAAGAGTTTCTCATGTTTACAAATTCGCAACGAGCAAGGTTATCCTCGCCATCTTAACTGCGGCAAAGACAGTTTCTCACGTGGTTATTCACCTGTTTATTTACACGCGAACGTTGTCAGTGATGTGCTATACACTCGCGCGATGCATAACAACGTTTATTTGCGCGTAAAAGTGAATAGCGTTGAATGGAGGTTTTAGCGCGG
>NW_020870247.1:112441-128843 GCF_003789085.1 Penaeus vannamei | reverse complement strand
CGGTTTGAAAGGGAGGAGGGGGGGACTCAGTTCTTGCCTTCTGTGAAAGAGGGATCCAAACTCCCGCATCCGCAGTTGTTGAGCCGTGGTTTTCATTGTGCTATTGAAGATTCCGTTCCTCCAGGCAGGTAACGTGTGTCAGAACGATTTTATCTTGGAGAGTGAAAAGTTTGTTTGAAGCTGGAGAGGAATAAGCATAAGACACAGATTGAATGAGGAAATGGGGATACAGGGGAAAAGAGTGACAGAATTAGTCATGCAAGTGTCGAGACAGGAAAAATGTATTGAAGATAAAGGTTTTATGGAGCAAGTAGCAAGATCTAAGTCGATTCATGATTTAATCCGAAGATGATGCCGATGATAATGAAGTTATTTAATATATATTTTGTGAATGGAACCTCTTCTTTCATAAAATTAGGTGCATGACGTGAACCTGGTCCTGAATCAATAAAACTCTGAAACATGTGCATGTGTGCATTAGAAAGACATTAAACAAAATTCGTTACAGATTCATGAATTCACTGTTCAAAAAATGCACATAACTAGCGAGAGTGACTGTAAGAAAAGGAAAAAATACGTCAAGAAAGATAAGAATTATATAGGACGAATGTTATTTTAAAAGTAATTCTTTGGACCATTTTATATTTTCTATTGTTGGTAATAAATTGATAAAGGAAACATAAAAACAAGCCTTTTTTTCTCTCCAAACCTAAAAAAATAAAAAATTAAAGAAATAAAATGTTGTTGAAAAAAGTAAACATTTATGCATGAGTGATTTAAGTAAAAAAAAAAAAAAAAAAAAAAAAAAACACTGAACATTTTAATAACTTTTCTGAGTGAGTTGAGCTTCATATAAACATTGCAATGTCAGCCGAAATTTGCGTCCAAACATATAAGAGAGAGAGAGAGAGAGGAAAAAAGAGTAGTGTAAAGGTACGATTACGGAACAAACCAGGAGGTGAAAGAGAGAAAGAAGAGAGTGAATAAAGGAGAAAACACAAGAATTGAGAAAAATAAGGAAAACGAAAGGCGGGAGAAAATGGTTAAGAAGAGGGGGGGGGGGGATAAAGGACAAGATGCGATTATGGAATAGAACAGAAGAAAGAGAGAGAACAAGGTACATAAAAGCAATTAATTAAATATGTATATTAATACTTTTCGTTCTCTGTGTGTGTGTGTTGTGTGCGTGTGTGTCAGTGTGTGTGTGTGTGTGTCTGTGTTGTGTTGTGTGTGTTGTTGTATGTGTGTGTGTGTGTTCTATTTTATGTGTGTGTGTGAGTCTGTTTGTGTGTGGGGGGGGGTATATATAGACAGATAGATAGATCCATATACATACACCCACACACACACACTCTTGACTCTTGACAGAAAAATGTTGTTTGATACCTCACTGCCTCTTTGCGAAGTTCACTGGTAAGAGCGCGATGTGAAACTTTTTTCATCACCTATGGTATGGGGTGGTGTGTGTGTGTGTGTGTGTGTGTGTGTGTGTTTAGTGAAATGACGGTATTTCTGAAATTATCCTTGTTTTGAAGCTAGGAAACAGAAATGAGGTATACATTATGAATCAATTTTATTTTCCGATAATTTACCATAAAATCTTTTTTTATTAATTTGGCTTAATTTTTGTTTAACATTTTCAACATTCAAACAATGGAAGAGCAGGAAAAAAATACATTAATAAAAATGCAACACCTCAAAATACACAAGATACCAACACTGCAATGCCTTTTTCCTTTATTTCTCTTTTTTTTATAATTTTTCATCTGATTTTTCCTTGCATTCCTTTGCCAGACTTTCCTTTTTTTTCCTTATTTTAATCCTCAGTGAATCATTTTCTTTCTCTCTACTTTTCTTCCTTTTCCCCCTTCCATTCCTTCACATCCTCCATTTACTCCTTCACATCCCCCTTCTACTCCTTCACATCCCCCTTCTACTCCTTCACATCCCCTTCTCATTCCTTCACATCCCCCTTCCAGTCCTTCACACCCCCCTTCCTCCCAAAACCTTCACATCCAGCATCTACTCCTTCACATCCCCCTTCCATTCCTTCACACCCCCCTTCCTCCCAAAACGTTCCCACCTTCCACCTCCCTTCACCCACCCTCTCCCTCACCCCCAACCGCAACCTCCCCCAACTTTCACCCCAGCGCCACCAGCAGGTCCTCCCCCAAAGGCACGGAGAGGAAAACCGAAAGGACATCGCCATTAAAGGCCCATTCGGAGGCAGGTAGGTCGACACCGTTAACCTGGACTCCTGCAGGATTGGAAGGATACCCGAAGAACTGGAGCGTCTCGAGCTTGAGTCCGTGAACGGGGTCTGTGCTGTGAGCCACTGTCATGGTGAGGGTGTCCTGCGGGAGGGAAAAGGTGCTAAGGATGGTTTGGGTGTTTTTTGTTATTGTCATTATCGTCATAAGTAGTGGTAGGACTACTATTGATAACGCGGTAGATGTTATTACTGTCTTTGCTATTTTTATTTACTTTTTGAAGCTAGTGGATAGTAGTAATAGTATCTTCAGTGTCCTCTCTATTACTATTCTTGTAATGAGTCGTGCAAATATTAATCTAATACAGTTGCTCTTTGCATCCTTTTCATCACTGCCATCATTATGCCATCACTATTATTATTGCCATTATGACCATGCACATTCACTACAGTTATGAACCAAGATATCACCATTCATATTACCACGTTGTCACTATTATTAATATTATAATGATTCAGCCGCAACTATATTGTAAATATTTAATCATAACCATCATTATTATAACTATTGTAAACATTTAACCATAGCCATCATTATCATACCCCCCCCCCCCCCCAACCAACCTCCGCGAAGACGAAGACCCGGACGCCCAGGAAGGCCTCGTCCATTGAGTGCTCTCCGTCGCCGTCGTCCCAGAAGACCTCGCCGCTCGCCCCGCCGGTTGCGTTCAGGGCGACGGTTATGCCGAACGGGTTCTTCCGGCTGGAGGGAAAGGGGGGGAGGCGGGGGGGGGAAGAAAGGGAGAGTGTAGGCGTCATTTTTGGGGAGGAAATAAGGGGTTTTTAGAGTGGGAGTGGAAAGGAAATTGGTGAATTGATGCGAGAGGGAAAGGGGCGGGGGGGGGGGGGGAGGAAGAAGTGTATAGGCGTCATTTTTTTGGGGGGAAATAAGGGGGTTTTAGAGTGGGAGTGGAAAGGAAAGTGGTGAATTAACGATGTAGCCTTTTGAAGCATGTAGATAGAGATAGATAGATGGTTATAAACAGAAAAATATATGGATAAAAATATAGGAACATAAATAGAGAGTTACATGGGTAAATAGGTAAATACGTAGAGAGATACAGATAAATAGACAAATGGATAGAGAGATCCGTCTCTCTCTCTCTCTCTCTCTCTCTCTCTCTCTCTCTCTCTCTCTCTCTCTCTCTCCTCTCTCTCTCTCTCTCTCTCTCTCTCTCTCTCTCTCTCCCTCTCCCTCTCCCTCTCTCTCTCTCTCTCCTCTCTCTCTCTCTCTCTCTCTCTCCTCTCTCTCCTTCTCCTCTCTGGTCTCTCTTCTTCTCTCTCTCTCCTTCTTCTCTCTCTCCCTTCTCTCTCTCTCTTCTCTCTCTCTCTCCTTCCCTCCTCCCTCCCTCTCCTCCCTCTCTCTCTCTCCTTCCTCTCTCCTCTCTCTCTCCTCCCCTCTCCCTCTCTCTCCTTCCTCCCCTTCCCTCTCTTCCTCCTTCCCTTCCTCCCTTCCTCCCTCTCTCCCCTCTCCTCTTCCTCTCTTCTCTCCTTCCCCTTCCTCCCTCTTCCTTCCCTCCTCCCTCCCTCCCTCCCTCCTCCCTCCCTCCCTCTCTCCCTCCCTCCCTCTCTCCTCTCTCCCTCTTCCTCTCTCACTCCTTCTTACCTCTGCACTGTATTATGAGCAGGGACCTGATAGGGGATCGCCACGCCCCCTCTCGCATATACTGGGATTCTCTCCAGCGGCGCCTCCACGTACTCTGAGTGGGCGGGTCCTGAGGCCTTCCGCACGCCCGTCTGCAGGTCGTACCATTCGCCCTGGTCGTGGGGGAGGGGGTGTGGAGGGTGGGGGGGAGTGGTGGTTAATTGCGATGGCGTGTTTTTATTTAAGTAGCGTTGTTGTCGATGTTGTTAATGTTGCTTGTTTTTTTATTAGTAGAAGTAGTAGTAGTAGTAGCAATAGTAGAAGTCGTAGTGTAGTAGTATCATCATTATCATCATCATTTCTCAAAACCACATCGCGCTCCATCTCACTCCCACACAAATGCACAATACCATTCACTCCGCGGTGGAGGCAGCCTCAAAAGGGCGGGAGGATCCGATGTCGTCTCAAAATTGCGCTGAAGGAGTAACGTTATAGACGATCCACGCCCTTTTTCTTTGCGGAAACGCCCTCATGAAAAAAAAAACTTAAATGGAACGCTCTTCTACGCGTTTTATTTATCATAAACTTGAATCAGCACTAAGTTTTTTAAAAGTTTTTCATTTCCATTCAAATTAAACTTAAAAACTTTTATCACAAAGTGAGTGAATGTATATTCAAATGAATGGGTGGGTCCGGACACCTCCACCCCCCTCGGTGGCTCCGCCTCACCTAACAACCGAACCAAAGACCATATCATACAACTACACCTGAATAAACCACAACCATGCACACTATTCCACACAACTACACCAAACCGCAGAACCATACACACCATACCAATCAACTTCAACGCAACTTCGCATGCCATGTCATACAACCATACCAAAGAACCACACTACAGAACCACGCATACCATACCACTCAACCACACGTACCACACCACACACCCACCCACCTCCGGGAAGAAGACCTCCCTCCCCGTGGCCCCCTGGGTGACGACGGGCGCCACCATGATGCCGTCCCCCCACAGGAACTGGTCGTCCACGTCGAGGGCAGTCAGGTCGTTCGGGCTCAGAGAGAACACGGGTCGTACCACCGACTCGCCGTGCATGTGTGCCTGAGAGCGGAGATGTCCCATGCAATAAGTGGTCTTTATAGTTGGTAATACAGGGAGTCCTTGATATGCGCGACTTTAGATTGCACGAATTCAATATAGCACGGTGTTAAAAAGTGGTCTTTATAGCACCACGTCCTTGATCGACTTGAGATTGCACGAATTCAAAATAGCACGGTGTCAAAAATAGTTTTTTTTTCCTCATATTACAAAGATCGCTTATTGAATTTATTGTACAGTACTTGTTTTATTAATGAAAACATTAAAAACTACAGAGCATGAGCAACTTGAGCATTAATGAAATAATGTTTACTCAATACGAGTAACTGTTTTTATTTCCAACAACCATCCTTTAACATAGTGCATGAACAGTTTACTCCAGTACTGGGAGTGGTCATCCTTCCATTGCACGAAATTTACTATGCACGGTCCCTTCTGGTATGCATCTACCGTGCAAAATCAAGGACACCCTGTAATGGTTGGCGGTGATGCTTATGGTTGGTGATGGTGTTTGGTGGTGGTGTGGGCTGATTTTGATATTAATTATATTGATATTGGTTGTAGTGGTAATGGTAATTGGTATCCCTGGTCTGCTGTGCATGGTGCGTGGAGATGGTCATGCAGTGTGAAATGTTGACGGCTGATGATGGGGTAATTACTTTACTAAGTTGTTAATGATGCTTATGATGATATCGCTAAAGATACCGGAGTGGTTTATTTCCATTTGTAATGAATATCGTTTAATGAAGTATAGTATAATAATTATAAAAAGCTATATCTAATAATCTATCTATCTGTGTATCTATGTATCTGTATGTGCATATCTATCTATCTATATATATATATGTGTATGTGTGTCTGTGTGTGTGTGTGTGTGTGTGTGTATATATATATATATATATATATTATATATATATATATATATATATATATATATATATATATATATATAATATTGTGTGTGTGTGTTCTGTGTGTGTGTGTGTATATATATATATATATATATATATATATATATATATATTATATATATATATATATATGCATATATTATATAATATATATATATATATATATATATATATATATATATGTACTTGTATATTATACATATACATTGTGTGTGTGTGTGTGTGTGCGTATATATTTTGTATGTATGTATGCATAAACACACAGGCACAGGTACACCCCTACACTCACCCGATGGAAGAGGGCGTAGAGATAAGGAAGATACTGATAGCGGAGCAGCAAGTATTCACGTGATATCTCCGCGACTTCCGGCCAAGCAGCTGGGTCTTGGTCGGCGGTGTCAATGGTGTTGTGGTTGCGGCTGGTGCGAGGGGAAAGTGAGGGGAATGAGGGTAAGTATGAGGGGTGCGTGGGTGAGTATGAGAGGAGTGTGAAGGTAAATATGAGAGTGAGGGGAATGAGGGTAAGTATGAGGGGTGTTTGGGTAAGAAGAGAGAAGGAGGGGAATGTGAAGGTGAATATGAGAGTGAGGGGAAAGTGAGGGGAATGAGGGTAAAGTATGAGAGGAGTGAGGGGGTGGAAGGTGAATGTGAGAGTGAGGGGATGAGGGTAAGTATGAGGGGTGTGTGGGTGAGTATGAGGGTTGGGTAAGTAAGAGGGAAGTAAGGGAATGTTAAGGTGAATATGAGAGTGAGGGGAATAAGGGCAAGTGTGAGAGGAGTGAGGCTAAGTAAGAGACGTGAGGGGAATGTTAAGGTGAATATGAGAGTGAGGGGAATTAGGGTAAAAGTGCGTGGGTAAGTAAAAGAAGAGTGAGGCTAAGTAAGTGGGAAGTAAAGGGAGTGTGAAGGTGAATATAAACGTGAGGGGAAAGTGAGAGGGATAAGGGTAAGTATGGATGGGGTGAGGGGAATGTGAAGGTGGATATGAGGAGTGAGGATAAGTATGAGGTTAATGAGGGGAAATATGAAGGTAGGTATAAGAGAATTAAGGGTAAATATTAGAAAACGAGGGGAATTCAAGGATAAACACGAAGGATGGATGAGGGGAACGTGAAGATGGACAATAGGGGAAGGAAGGGTATAAATTAAGGGACATAATTTTCAGGGAAGATGAGGGGAAAGGAATTTGAAGGGGGGGGGGGTAAGGGAAGAGGGAAGGTGTGAGGGGAAGGGAAATTCAGGAGGGAGTTGCAATATGAGATGGGAAGAAGGATTATCGGAGAAGAGGTAAATGAATTATAAAAAACGCGTCAATATTTCAAAAACATAAACAAAATCTCCCGCGAGCCTAAAAGGATAAAACAAAAACACACACAAAATAACCGTAAAAATTCCTTTAATGTTCATCAAAAAATAAGATAATACCTAAAAATATTAAAACTGGATATCCACAAGGCCAAGCGCTCCTTTCCCTAAAATACAAAAACCAACAAAAACACATAGAAAATAATCGTAGATTCCCTTAAACGTCTATCAAAAGATTGTAAAACAAAAACAATAATATGACTGCATATCCACGAGGCCAAACGCTTCCTTCACCTAAAATACAAAAACAAACAAAAACATTCACAAATTCCCCTAAACATCTATCATCAAAAGACTATAAAACCAAAAACAATAATAGACCTGGATATCCACAGGGCCAAACGTTCCTTCCCCAAAAACACACAAAACACACACACACACACTAATTCCCTTAAACACCTATCATCAAAAGACAATAAAACCAAAAACGAGAATAGACCTGGATATCCACAAGGCCGAACGTCCATTCACCTTAAAAAAACACTCACAAATTCCCTTAAATACCTATCAAAAGACAATAAAACCCAAAACAATAATAGACCTGGATATCCCCAAGGCCCACCGCTGCCCCACCTGAAGGGGTAGAAGGCCCCCAGCTGCATCCACCGCGCGCACATCTCCATGTCTGGCTCGCCGAAGAAGCCGCAGATGTCGGCGCCCACCATTGGCACGCCGAAGAGGTTGAATTCCAGCATTCCTGGGGATTGGGGGGAAAGGATGGACGTAAATATGTCCGTGATATGTATGTTTATATATATATATATATATATGTATATATATATATATATATATATATATATATAATATATATATATATATACATATGTATATATATGTACTACATACACTCCCCCCACAACACACACCACCCCCACACACACACCCTCCCCCCCACACACTCCCTCCTCCCCTCCCACCACACACCCCTCCCACCACACAGCCAATCACGTCCCTCCCCTCCCTCCCCTCCTCCTCCCCCTCCCCAACCTCACCTATGATCGACATGTGCAAGTGACTCCACGACGCAGAGTTGTCTCCCAGCCAATGAACCGCGTACTGGCCCGAACCGGGGAAGGTGGACCGGGAGAGAACCACTTGTCTCTTGCCGGGGAAGATTTGCTGCAGACCTCTGAGTGGGGGGGGGGGAGGGGTAGAGGGAGAGAGGAGAGGGAAGGGAAGGTAAGGAGGTTGGAAGAGAGGGGGGGATGAGGGAAGGGAGGGGAAGGAAGAGTAGAAAAGAGGGGAGAGAGGATGAGGGAAGGGAGGAGAAAGGGGTTGGAAGGGCAGGGGGAGGAGGACGAGGGAAGGAAGGATAAGGAGGTTGGAAGAGGAGGGGGAGGAGAATTAGGGAAGGGAGGAAAAAGAGGTTGGAAGAGGAGGGGAAGGATTAGGGAAGGGAAGAAAAAGAGGTTGGAAGAGGAGAGTGAGAGAGGAAGAGGGAGGGAGGAGAAAGAGATTAGAAGAGGAGGAGAAGAAGGAAGAAGGGAAGGTAGAGAAAGAGGTTGGAAGAAGAGGTGGTGGAACAGTAACAGCAAAAGGGGGAGGAGAGGGAGAAGGAGGAGGAGAAAGAAAATGATGTGGAGGAGAAAGAGAAGAAAAAGAAGGAGGAGAAGAAGAAGTGGATGAGAAAGAGGATAGGAGAAGAAGGTTGGATTCGACAAAGAAGTAGATTAGCCAAACTTAAAAAAAAATGTAAAGAAAGAAGAGGAAAAGAAATTAATGGAAAAGGAAACGACAAACAAAAAATATATCACATTACAAATCTAAACCTTTTAAAAGATCTCGACATTACCCCAAAAAAATCAAGCAAAAAAGAGAGAAAAACATTAAAAGAAAATTATATATATATATATATATATATATATATATATATATATATATAATATATATATATACATATATATACATATACATAAACTCTTACTTATACGTCGCGACCGTCTCGGACCAGCCATAGAGAGAGTGGACGTCATAGTGAAGGAAGGTCTGGTTGCCGTTCGTCTGGTTGCCGGACATGCAGATGGTGTGGTCGCTTGGAAGGTCACGTGGGGAGATATTTCGATTTTATTATCATTATAATCGTTGTTATTGTAATCGTGATTATTATTATTTTATTATCATTATTATTATATTATATTTAGGTTGTTATTTTCCTTAATCTATGTATGGATGATTATAATCAATTGATTCTTCCTTTTTTCTTCCTTTTCATTTATGTATATGTATGATTTTTATCTGTGCATATCTGTGTATGCATCTCTCTATCACCTCTCTCTCTCTCTCTCTCTCTCTTCTCTCTCTCTCTCTCTCTCTCTCTCTCTCTCTCTCTCTCTCTCTCTCTCTCTTCTCTCTCTCTCCTCTCTCTCTCTCTCTCTCTCTCTTCCTCTCTCTCTCTCTCTCTCTCTCTCCTCTCTCTCCTCTCTTCTCTTTCTCTCTCTCCTTCTCTTCCTTCCCTCCCTCTCTTTCCCTCTCTTTCCCTCTCTTCCCTCTCTTTCCCTCTCCCTTTCCCTTTCCCTTTCCCTCTCCTTTTCCTCTTCCTTTCCTTCTCCCTCTCCTTTTCCTTTCCCCCTTTCCTCCCCTCCCCCTCCCTCTCCTCTCCCTTCCACTCACACTCGTCCTTACACTTACCCATTAAATCCTCCCCTTCACCCCCTCTTCCACTCCCCCTCCTCCTCTTCCCTCCTCCTGTCCCCCTCCCTCTCTCTTCCCCTCCCTCCATCTCTCCCTCTTCTACCTCCGCCTTACCTAATTCTCTTACTCTTGCTGTCTCCCACACGTATCATCTTCGTGGGGTAAGGCGGGCTGTCGAGCTTGTTATAAGGACACTTGAGGCTCCAGTCTGGCTCTCCCGACGGCCAGTTCCAAGGCTTGTCCAGGTTGGTGCCGAAGTTGGCGGGCTCGTTCATGTCGATCCACAGGGCGTCGAAAGGGAGGGTCTTTCGTGGGAGAGAGAGAGGGAGAGGATGATAATAAAGAGGGGATGAGGGGAAGAGGGGAAGGTGGTAGGAAAATAGGATGAAGGAAGTGAGAGATAGTTGGTTAAAGGGCGTCGAAAGGGAGGGTCTTTCGTGGGAGAGAGAGAGGGAGAGAATGGGAGGGAGGGGAGGATAATAAAGAGGGGAAGAGGGAGAGATGGTAGGAAAATAGGATGAAGAAAGTGAGAGAGAGATGGAGGTTGAAGTTGGTGGGCTCGTTCATGTCGATCCACAGGGCGTCGAAAGGGAGGGTCTTTCGTGGAAGAGAGAGAGAGGGAGAGGAAGATAATAAAGAGGGGAAGAGGGGAAGAGGTGAAGGTGGTAGGAAAATAGGATGAAGGAAGTGAGAGATAGTTGGTGCCGAAGTTGGCGGGCTCGTTCATGTCGATCCACAGGGCGTCGAAAGGGAGGGTCTTTCGTGGGAGAGCGAGAGAGGGAGAGGAAGATAAATGATGATAAAGAGGGGAAGATGGGAAAGATGGTGAAAAAAAGGATGAGAGAAGTGAGAGACAGTTAGGGAGGAGAGAAATGGGAAGGAGAAGATAATAAAGAGGAGATGACGGGAGGATGGGTAAGATGGTAAAAAATAAGGATGAAGGAAGTGAGACAGAGATGTAGGTTGAAGTTGATGGGTTCGTTCATGTCGATCCACAGGGCGTCGATGGAGAGGGTCTTTTGGGAGAGATTAAGATTAAGATTAAAACAAAAAGATAGAGAATAGGGAAAACGAGAGAAGGTTGGAAAGAAGTTGGCGGGTTTGCTCTTATCAATCCACAGGGCGTCGTTTTTTGTTGTTGTTGTTGTTATTGTTTTTTTTGGGGGGAGGAAGAGAATAGAAAAGAGAGAAAGAAGATAAAGGAGAAGATTTAGATATGATAAAGTGGGTGAGGAAGAGATGATAAGAAAGAGTGGAGGAAACGAGAGAAAGTCGATGTAGAGTCTATTTTAGGGAAAAGAGAATGGGAAGAAGGGAAACTGATAAAGAGGATTCGATGGAAAGAGGGAAAGACAGGAAGAAAGGATGAAGAAGGAAGTGACAGAAAAATAGACGGAGGTTGAAATTCAAGGGAGAATGAGAAGGAGGGAAAGGTGATAAAACGGAAGAGGAAATGGTGGTAAAAAAAATGTTGGAGGAAACGAGAGAAAGTTGTCTAGCTTGTATCTGCTGAAGGCAGGGAAGAGAGAAATATGATAAAGGGGTATTAAGGGGAAGGAATAATGATGATAATAAAGGATGGAGGAAACGAGAGAAAGGAAGGAGATTGGTGCCAAAGTTTGTTCATGTCGATCCACAGGTCGTGAGAGAATAGGAGAGAATAGGAAGGAGAGAAATATGATAAAGGGGTATGAAGAAAATAAGTGAAAAAAATAAAGAGATGATGGAGGAGAAACAACTACGGTAGAAAGGAATGAAAGAAAGAAAAATATAGAAGTAATTGATGTGGAAGCGGAATCAGAAAAAGAAGAAGGAAAGGAGAAGGAGAAGAACAATTACAACGGCGGCCACAACAAACAGAAGGGAAGAGCGAGAACAAGAAAAAAAACACACAAAGAAAGTTAAGAAGTTGCAGAAATAAAATTCTAGCAATAAATAGCCAACGGAAACATAAAAAGAACACACGCACAAAAAAGAACATCCTAAGAATGGTAAATAACTAATAAAAACCTGGAAATAAATTAATTAAAAGATAAAAACACCATCGCAAACCAACCTCATGGAAGAGTTTAAGCTCGTCACCCCACCAAGCCTGCGTCTCCGGATTCAGGAAGTCCGGAAAAACCGTCTTGGTATCCGGCCACACGTACCCGACCATGTAGTCCGAATAAGAGGTGTCCTGGTCGCCGGGTATGTACTCAGGAGAAGCCCATTTAATGTACACGTCCCGGTCCTTCCCTCTTTGGCCCGGTGGGTAGTTGGCCCAGTCGGTGACAAGCGCCGGGTCCTGAACGAGGGAGAGAGAGGCAAAGAGATAAGAGGGGGAGGAAAGAAAGAGAGAGAGAGGGGGGGAGAGGAAGAGAGAGGGTGGAGGGGAGAGGAGAGGAGATAGAGAGAGAGAGAGAGAAGAGAGAGAGAGAGAGAGAGAGAGAGAGAGAGAGAGAGAGAGAGAGAGAGAGAGAGAGAGAGAGAGAGAGAGAGAGAATAGAGTGGGAGAGAATGGAAAAAATATAGCCACATCTTCAAATAAAAAGAGAAGTATATAAGTGATTAAAAATGCATTCACATAATAAAACAATATAACAAGCAAACTAACCGAAAACAAGTAAACAACTCAATCACATGACACACATTACCAGAATCAACGTCAATTTGACATCATCGTTGTGTAGCTCCTGAACCAAGTCGGGAAAATCGCCCCAGGCATCGAGGTCATACGTGAAGTCCCTGTAGCGATTCATGTAGTCTATGTCACATGTTTGCACGTCCTAGAATGCATAGGGAAGGGAGGGTGAGGATAAATTTATTGTTATATTTCGTTTTGTTAATTGGTAACTGCTTTTTTGGTATTTATTCTCTGATTGTATTTGGGTATTTCGAAGAAATTTGATGAATTAATTTCTTGTTCTGCATTAATTGGCATTTCATTATTTTAGGCTCGTAAGAAGTTAAGCCCAAAGGAAGAATAACCAAAAATGCCTAAACCACAAAAGGTGGTAAAATTACAAATCAAATACGGAAATGCTAAATACTCTCACCATGCTACAACAACATATTCCAAATCTTTATATACGGACATTATTTAAAACACTGAATTACCTGCGGGATGCCCATGGCCTTCATTCGCTCTCTCACCACGCGCACGTTTTCGGTCGACCCGTAACCGTAGCGGGAAAGGTGGAAACCCAGCGACCAATAGGGAGGGAAGACCGGCTTACCGATCATCTTGATTGGTGGAGAGATTATGACGTCATTGATGAAATGGCATGACGATGATGAAGAGGCGGGAAGTATATGACGTCATTACCGTAGAAGTGGAAAGTGACGTCATTAAGTAAAAGTTGGAAATAATATCACGTCTTTGATGTGGATTTGAAAGATATCTGACGTAATTAATAGAAATGTAAACAAAAAATAACGCAATTACTAGAATGTATGTTTCTGTGGTTGACTTGAATGCCGCCATTTTTGAAAAGGTGCAGTGATATGACGTCACATGTGGAAAGGCGATGATATACATTCATTACATATAATACACACACACAGACATAAAACAATCCCTTACATTCGTATACTGCTTATTAATATCCTCCAAACTCGGCCCAAGGAAGAAGTGGAGGTCGACGATGCCACCGATCGAGCGTAAGGTCAAGGCAGGTCGACCGTCGGCGAGAAGGAAGGTCGAATATTCTAGGAGGAAGATAGTGTTATAAGTAATGGGATGGGAGAGAGGAGGGGGTGCAGGGGGGGGGGAGAAAGAGGAAGGGGAAAGAGAGGGCGGAGGAAAGGGGAGAAAAGAGGGAAGAAGGAAGGGGGTGGAGGTTGAGAATACGGAAGGGGGAGAGGAGACGAAAGCGGGGGGGGGGGGGGGGGAGGGAGGGGGTGGGAGGAAAGGGATGAGATAAGCAAGAAGGAAAGAGATCGAGTGTAGAAGGAAAGAGAAAGGACACGCACGCACCCACATACATACACATGCGCGTGCGTGCGAGCGAGCGTGCGTGCCTTCGTATGCTTACACATATACAAATAAATCACCCCCAAAATATACTTTACGAGCGCGATCTCCTCACCCATTGCATTGGAGTTGAAGAACAGCACAGAATAAGCCTCGCCAGTGTCAGGGTCGATGTTGACGTAGTAAGGATGGTGGCCGTACTCGTTCATGTCGCCCTGTTGGGGGAATGGTGGCGATGGTGGCGATTATGGTGTCGGTTTGTTCTGTCCTCCCCTCTTCATCCTTCTCCATCCGAATCTCAATTTTTTCTCTCTTTCCCCGTCTTCTATCTTCCTCTCTTTTTTCTTCCCCCTCTCTCCCTCTCCTTCTCCCTCCCTCCCTCTCCCCCTCTCTCCCTCTCCCCCTCTCTCCCTCTCTCCCTCTCTCCCCTCTCTCCCTCTCTCCCCTCTCGCCCTCTCTCTCCCTCTCTCCTCACCTCTCCAACCGGCTGATCCCTTGCGAAGATGGGGAAGGTTTGCCTCGGGGAGAACCTGTGTCTGAACTTCGTGTGTGTGTTCTCGCCGAAGCCGTACAGGTAACTCGAAGTCAGAGCTGCTGTTATTTGGATGAACTGGTCCTCGAAGGTTAGGGGGCCCTCTGTGCTGAAACTGGGACGAGAAGAAATATCTGTTGAGATTTTTATTGTTTTTTTTTCCTGTTTTTTATGTATACAGCTGTACGTGTAAGTGTTAATATACAAATTAATATATAGTATTTTGTTGTTTTGTGTTTTCTTCACCAGCTTCTTCGTTTCCCTGATCCCTCTTTTTTCTCTCTCTCCTTCTTCGTTCTATTCCCTCCTTCTCTTTCTCCTTCCAAAGAAAACCACTTACAGACTCATCCCATTGCTGCTTCCCGCTCTCTTAACCGAAAACCAAAATGCTTCGCCAACTTCACTCGTATTAACGAAGTACATCTGCCCCGTTGAAGTTGGACTCTCTGGGAGATTGAGCGGAACGGGGACCTCGTATCGCTCCTCGTCCCTCGGGGAGATCTTGTCAAAGAAAATGGGTAAAGGTGAACTCCCTATTCCGTTTTCTGTGAATGATTATTTTTTGGGGGGGAATCATGCATAATAATGTGACGGTATTCGAGGGTGGTCGCGAGCCCCTCCCTCCCACTTGGTGCCATAAATCACGCTACAACACTGGAGTAATTCATAATGCATAAATATTTGTGGTTAATTTAGTTCACTAAACAAATATTTTTGTACTAAAATTGGCACGCCTACACACACGAACACACGCGAGCGCACACACACACACACACACACACACACACACACACACACACACACACACACACACACACACACACACACACACACACACACACACACACACACACACACACACACATCACACATCATCATCATCATCGAAAATAACCTTTGACCCCTTCTCCAACATCTCACCTTGACCTGAACGTGGTAATCCTCGTGGTAGTTGACCTCGAACATAAGGTTTTGAGCGTCGTTGTCGAAGAGTGTGGAATACGGGTCGATCTTCTGCAGGTGCAGCTGTCGAAACATTGCATATACCGTCTAATAATCAGATTTTCTATATATTCTACTACAAACTGTTGATTCATCATATAATCGCCATTATCATTATTAGTTTTATTTTCATTATAATTAGTAGTTTTGTTTTTATTATCATTATTATCAACAGTAATAGTAGAAGTAATATGTTTATCATTATTTATTAGTAATATTATAATCACCATTATCATCAATACTATCATTATCATCATTATGATGATGATGATGATGATGATTATCATTATCATTATTATCATTACTACTACATTATTATTATTATCATTATTATTATTAATTATTATCATTATTATTATTATTATTATCATAATTATTATCATTATTTTTATTATTTTATTATTATTATTATTATTATTATTATTACTATTATCATCATCATTATTATCCTTACTATCATCATTATCATTATCATCATTGTCATTATTATTATTATTATTATTATTATTATTATTATTATTATTATATTATATTATTATTATTATTATTATATTATTTATTATTATTATTATTATTATTTATTATTATATTATTATTATTATTATTATTATTATTATTATATCATCATCATCATTCATTATTATTATTATTGTTGTTGTTGTTGTTGTTGTTGTTTATTATTATTATATCATCATTATTATTATCATTATATTATTATTATTTTATTATTTATTATTATTATTATTATTATTATTATTATTATATTATTATTATTATTATTATTATTATTATTATTATATTATTATTTTATTATTATTATTATTATTTATTATTTATTATTATCATTATCATTATTATTATCATTATTATATTATTATTTATCATTATTATTATCATCATTGTTACTATCATCATTATTATTATCATTACTATCATTATCATTATTACGGTTATCATTGATATTGCTATTATTATTATCATTATTATTATTATGATCATTATCATTATTATCATGATTATCATTATTACTATTATTAG
>NW_020870247.1:94941-104941 GCF_003789085.1 Penaeus vannamei | reverse complement strand
ATATATTTCATTTTCATTAATTAACAGCCACCCACGGAGGTAAGTGTCTACAGTATTTGTTCTCATATCAACTTATGGCACTTCCTCCTATTCCAGTTTACAATGTTGTTTCTTCCTTTTTTAATACTATTTTTTTCCATCAGCTGCATAGGCAGTCTTCAACACCGAAATGTCAGTTATCCTACAATTTATAACTACAATTTTCTTCTCACTCTGATAACCTTCTTTCTTACACTAATTGTGATAAAGTACACAGTCTCTGGTTAAAATATATTATTTGGTCCTTTAAATAGTAATTATAGCATATGTAGCTTATTTATCAGTAGTAAAAAAAAACTACATTTCCTATGATTTCATAAAATATACTTTATACAACTCTCAAATTCATTTTTCATATTGTATTTTTATTAAGTCAGCATGCAGTTTTGCAATTTATTTGTTCATAACCTTCACTCACATCAGACCTGCATCATTTCCCTTTTATAAATCTAAAACTAATGTCATGTTCAAAATATATTAACCAAAATTTACCTTCAAAATACCCTAAATGGAATAGCTGGATAATTAAACATGAATTACAAATAACACAGAGGCATTTATTCAGCTTAGTTAAGAATATACAAAGTAATGATAGCCCGCACTTACACTGAACTTGAGGTGGTAAACAAGTTTCCTTGCGCGCCATGTGACGGCACATGACATTCCTGTCAGCCTTGTAATGCATATACTCATTTGATTATAATAAATGTTACAAATCAAATTTAATTCTATTTACTGCTTATAGTATGTTATACAAAAGATAACAAACCATTTACTTGCATAATACTACCATTCGACCATTCAGTCACATATGGGTGGACAAAAAGCTGCATAACAAGATGGCTATTTCTATATCACTACAAAAATCTTGGATAAAATGGTTATTACATTTGTGGGTATCACATGAGCTGAAGAAGTGTTACCATTCTCAGTACACTGGAAGAAACACTTAGGGCATATAGGCTGACAGAAGTCAACTTAGGTTACATTATGAACAATATCCTGGACTGTGTTGCAATGCAGGAGCCACACAAACATGACCTTTCTAAACCAAACAAAAACAAAAAAAATAATCATAACACTTTTTTCACAAATTTAACTCAATAAGGATTTTTTCTTCCTTTTAGCTTCTTTCTTCTTTATTGACAAATGCTTCACAAACCATCCTTGTTAATTTATGGTGTCTCCAAGGGTTCTCTCCCACATGGCTGGTGTGGAGGTACAGAAAGCTAGACTATGTTTGCGTCACTCCCGCTGCTTGTGTCAAAATGCCAGCCGAACCCCCCCATGAAAGACAGTGAGGTTATGAAAGACAAAGTGCTCTCAGCACTCTTTCAAAGTCAACCAATTGCACTAGACACCTTTGGCTCATGAGATCATCCTGGCTTAGCATTAAGGAAATAAAACCAAAAATGGTGAGGCATGTTTGTCACTATGGCTTTCACACGATCATGCATAGACACTTTGTGCTGGTTGTTGAAAAGGGGAATTAAAATAAAGTGCTCAAACTCTTCAAAATCAAAAGTGGTGCGAGAAATCTGAAGTTAGACACTTAGTTGACTACAAAGAGAATTTTCCCTGGGTATGTTCCTTTCTGTCTAGCAAGATTTAAGTATTTGCATTAATGCTCATTACCTGCATTTTCAATCGCAAATCTACTTATAAGGTGGACTGCTTAATAGTACATGAAAAAGAAGATATATATATACCAAGAATAAAAGAAATGTGCAAAGTCCTTAGCCTTTTCCAAAAATGATTTCCGCTTTACACTCATCACCACCTAGAATGATTCTCTATGAGAGTTTATTGCTGTGTGATTTGAAAAACACCAAAGAGGATGTATCTATCAGATGTTCTGCCGTTGTACCAAAGTGACCACACCATTGTCAGCCTTTCATATTGCCATATGGGAAATTCCGTGATCCATTCCATTACAAACCCTGCAAACCATTCACTAGAAAACTTGCTTGTAATCAACAATGATAAATTACTTCAAGTACTGTCCTACCAACAAGGCTCAAAGATGTCACCTTGCCGACAAAAAAGCCCAAGCCCACAAGGACGAACACTTTTTTGTAGGAGCGCTATGAGTGAATGGTTTGCTTGCCATCATTTTATCTTTAAATATCATTGCTTCACAACCTTCATATTCACACTTTCCTCCTGAGCACTTGCCCTTAAAGCTTTGGGGGGCTGGCCAGCAAAAAATGGTCCTTACACACTAATGGCCGCACCAATACAAAGTCCACAGATCATGCTTCTCAAACGAGCAAACACACACCGAAAGATTAAATGCTAGTTCTGTTGTTCCTAAAAAAGAAAAAAAAAATGCTTAGTGAGATAACACTTTAAACAAAATAAAACAAAAAAAAGATTTTCACCTCGGCAAAACAGACACGAAGTACTGGATTAGACGTTCAGTGAGACTCCAAAAACTATCAGTTGGTGGTTTGAGAGCAATGATCACATGAACCGTTGCCTGGATGACCCTACTGGTAAAACTCTACACACAGCTGTAGCATAGCACGGCTCATCATGTTAAACCACACTTTGTAACTCTACTTACATATGCTTCACACATACAGACTACTCCTGTTAAAACTAATCAACTGCAGGCAGGGGGAAAATTTTGAAGCGCAAAATGTCTTTAAAACTTTTACAAAGAACCAAAGAGCGGTCCACTGCAAACTTAGTATGTATTAAAAAGTCATTAATCATATCACCCAGTGTGGAAAAAAATATATGGCTGCTAAAATTTTTAAAAATTACAAAAAGTGCATTAGACGCCAAAAAATATAACAATAGAAAAATAATGGTAATAACAAAAATGAAAATTAATATATATTTCTTTTTTTGAAGAAAAATTATAACAATGACACTAATAATAACAATAATAATAATACAAACAATAAATAATAGTAATAACAAAAATAATAATAATAATAATAATACAAACAATAATTAATAGTAATAACAAAAATAATAATAATAATGATAATCATAATAATAATAATAATAATAATATAATGATAATACAACAATAGTAATGATGATAATCACAACAATAATAATAGTAATAGTAATAATAATAATGATAGTGATAATGATAAAATAACATAACTATTAATATTAATAATAATAGCATTATCATCAATAACAAACAAAGGTGATTAGAATAGCTACAACACAAGAATGACAGAAAGTGCTGCAACATGAACAGTGAGTAAGTAACTGCCATAGATTTCTTTCCAGCCCATCCGGAGATTTTTGTTTCAAACATTAATAATTAATAATCAATGATAATAATATGATAATAATAATGAATAAAAAAAAAAAAAAATAATAATAATAATAATAATAAAAAAATAATAATAATGATAATAATGATGATAATAATGATAATAGTAATTAAAAATAATAATAATAATAATAATAATAAACTACTATTACTGATAATATGAAAAAGCAAGAATGGTGATTATAATAACAAAACCATTTAATATCCAAATAAATAGTAACATCATTAAAAACTGTAAGAATAACAATACGACATTAAAAATCATTAGAATAATACAAAGGAAATCAAGCAGTATTTCATCTCATTCGGTAACACCTACAGACAACAATCAAATCGGTAAGTTGAATGACCAGCAGATGAAATACCGATGCAAAGTGAGAGACCAAAATCCACAATACTGGTATGTGAACACCTGATCATTACACATAGCTTTACTTCATGAGTATATGGGGTCGAAACCTTTATGACAGGATAAATACGTACTCTTCCTTAAGAGCACAAAAGATACCAGCATATGCAAACCCAACTAGAATTCACTGCCCATTATACGCATAAATAAATAGGTGTCCGTCTACACCACCCAAAGATATCCGCAGATGACCAGTTACTCACATTCCTAATACCAGGATATTTAAGAAAATAATTACACAGATGGACACACTTTGTATTGTTAATATAAGGAAAGGAAATGTATTCAACTAACATCAATAACTCTTTTTATATAATCTGAATCAGATAATACCAGATAAACTAGAGAATCCCATTCAATTACAATAAAATAAACAGTACTCTTTAATATATTATTTTTTTTTTACCTTTTATTAAACTAAGCTTTATTCACAATAAAGATGCAGTATTGATGTCAAGAGCTTTTAGACAACATTACCTTTTATCTCATCACACTAATTGAGGCTAAATTAATCATCATTGCAGATAAGCACTTCTCCTATTTATTCTATATTTATAGTTTATATATATATATTCCAATCACGATATAAACTTATATCCTTTTACAGTATCTAATGAACAAAACTACAGTCGAGGTGTTGACGAGACTCTATTTTAACAAGAGTATACTGTATAGTAAACTGGTATTAACTCCAGGTAAGCTCTGTCCATTACACTCAAAGGTAAAAACAATATAACGACTGGAAGATTACATTCCTCCTCTTCGTAGCTCGAATGTAAGTTTACAAGACTTTGTGACGGGGTGATCATGCGAGATGGGCGGAGCAGTTCTGACATTGTAAAGACGCATCTCAAAAATTCACATCCTTGGTTATTATTGTGATTATCCTTTTTTTTTTCTTTTTTTTTCTTATGTCTTACATCTTTCTTTTATTTTATTTATTTATTTTTTTTATTACTTTTAGAATTTACTCTTCACTTATTTATCTAACTTAAAGTGGGGAAGGAAGGAGAGGGGTGATTCATCACTTTCACTTTTATCATACTTGGTAACTGATGAGATAATGAGCCAGGTATCAAAAAGAAATTTAAAAAATATAATAAAACATAGATTCCAAAATTTGGTCTAATAAGGGCCCCCACACTGGAACCTGCCTTTGAAAACCATCATATACAGAATAATATCAATAATATTAGACTAAATGAATCAACAGCTGTGGGGAATTTCTTAAAACTTTTAATCAGGTGTTCGGATCATCAAATTACAAGGTACTCAAATATCCAACTTTGATTATGAGGATCATTGAAAACAATCACTTCCCTGTCTAAATAATGCTAATATTATTAACCTTAATATCAATATTAATATTAATATTACCATTAACAACTTCAATAAAAATAATAATGATAATGATGATGATGATGATAAAATTATAATATAATAAATAATAATAATAATAATAATAATAATAATAATAATAATAATAATAATAATAATAATAATAATAAATAATAATAATAATAAATAATAATAATGATAATATAATAATAATAAATAATAATAATAATAATAATAATAATAACAATAATATAATAATATAAATAATAATAATAATAATAACAATATAATAATATAATAATAATAATAATAAATAATAATAATATTAATAATAATAATAATAAATAATATATAATAATAATAATATAATAATATAATCTCAATAATATTATATAATATTAATAATAATAATAATAATAATAATAATATAATAATAATATAATAATATTAATATAATAATAATATTATATTATTATATCATCATTATCATTATTATTATTATTATTATTATTATTATTATTATTATTATTATTATTATTATTATTATTATTATCGATTATAGTATAATATATAATCCCATAATAATATCATATAATAATAATCATAAAAATAATAAAATAATAATAATAATAAATAATAATAACAATAATAATAATAATAATAAAAAAATAATATTAATAATAATAATAATAATAATAATAATATAATAATAATTATTATTATTATAATAACAACAATGATAATAATAGCAGTAAAAGTAATAATAAAAGCAATATTAATAATCATAAAAAATAATAAACAAAATAAAGATGATGATAATAATAATAATAATAATAATAATAATAATAATAATAATAATAATAATGATAATAATGATAATAACAATAACACTAATAATAACAATAACAAAAAAAATAATAATAATCAATAATATTCATTACCACCATTATAATTACATGTCTATCTCATAAACTTTTAACTATATACCTTGATCCTGTCATCTTTCAAACTAAATAAGCAGAGAAATATCTGTATTACGAAATCCTATGTTGTGGATATTCAAGATCCTTCATTTCAATCTTATAGCTTTTCATAAAAATTGCCAATTACATGCCAATTACCTTCATTTTTTTCTTCTTTTTTCTTTGTCAGCATTTTAACAGCCTTATCTTTTTCCATGAATTACATATCCTTGAGAAAAAAAAAGAAAACAAAATTGCTTACAGATTCATATTTGAAAAAAAAAAAAAAAAAGAGAAAAATGATTACAAACTTCCCCAAAAAGTCTCAAACTCACAGCTTCTATGTCCTGACTCCTTTTGAAAATTAATGACAAATGCAATGTAATGAGTGAATGAGGTGCATAATGAGTCATCCAGTTATTCCTAAGTTAGCACTAAAACAAATACAGACACATTAAACCATGTCATGATAATAGATAAAACAAAGACAGTCACACTCAACATTATGTATAATATTGTACATAACTTGGCCGCTGATGTTCCTCTTCCTTGGCCGTTTGCTTGTGCATTTCAAGTCAGCTCCTTTAACTCAAAGCATGTTCTTCACATAAATAAGTGTAAATAAAGAATGTTTGATGATTCTCAAGCCATTAAGGATGGCAGAACAAACATAAAGAGAAAAAGTCAAACTAATACAAGGCATTTTTTAAGAAGGGAAAAAATATTTCTCACTTCATGCAATATATCAGAATGGTTGCAAAGTGTATAACATATAGTGATTTCTATTATATATAATCTGATGTGTTAGTATCTTAGATCAGGGGATATTTTATGACTTAGTAAGACTGGACTACTGATAATATTCACTTGTTGTCTACTGAATATTAACTCCTTTAACTGTTAGTTAACTGCATTTTAATATTGCTTACTCTTTAAAAGTTTTACTGTGCACATATGTTTGATAAAGCACACAAAAAAGGTAATGATAATTGACTTATCCAATATGTATATATAGAGAGAGATAACATGTGATACTCAAAAATGATAGAGATACAAGTGCTGAGTGCCATTGTGGGTTTCAGATGTGATTCTTGAGGCTCACCTTCAGTTCTCACTACCCTTGTACTACATCTCAACACTCTAGACTCTTCAACTAGTCAACAATAAAATCCACGGAATGGGGAGCCAAGTCGGGAATACACGCAGGGGAACAAATCAGCGGCACTAGGGAAAAAAAAATCTCCTGTATAAAAAACTATTCCTTCATTTGTCCATGAAGGAGTCAGTGTTTACACTTATAATCTCTGTGAACGATTGTGAAGCTCCAGATCTCACCTGCAATGCCAGCTACTTATCTTATTACTTATAACAGGTAATAAATTCACCTATTTTTTAATTATCATGATCTTTTTTTATCAATAGTCATTTGATCATTAACTAGATTCTAAGTAGGAAAACAGTACCATCAAAAACTGCCAGGAAATCACATGTACATATTTACTGTGCTTAGAGTTCACCAGAAAGGACTTGTGGATAATGTTACTTCAATGGTGTTCCTCGCAGAGAGAACATGATACTCAAAATCATAACAAGACTCCTCCACTTCACTTGACAAAAAAAATGTAAAATAATATTCCCTGTCAGGTTTTCCATCTGACACAATGATCTGGAAAATCAATGGATCAAATGAGTTTTTTTCCTTTTCAATACAACCAGTACAACACAAAGAACAATTTAATTGAAAAAAAAGGCCAAACCAGTACATGTTCTATTACATAATTTTAAACAAACCACATCTTGAAAGTATCCAATTATAGAAATTAGATTCTGATAAAAAAATGAAATAAAAATAAAATATCCAAAGTCCCTAGATGCCTTTCCACTGTAATTTTTAACATGGAACAAATGTTTCATGGATGAACCGAAGAAACCTATTCATGCTCTCTATGACTGTAGGCTATCTCATCTGTTTTCATTGATGTGATAACAAAATTCCTCTTTAAAAACAACTTCTCACTTTCATTGTAACCATAATGAAGTTCATTATCAAAAAGTTAGAGGAGAGGCTTGACTATGTACATTAGTAAAGACAGTATATATACAAAAGCTACAGTAATCATTTAAATATATGTTCATTTCTCCTTTCCTTTTATTCCCTCTCTTTCAATCCCTCTCTTATGTATAATATTCTAAAGATTTTTCTTTTTTCCTCATCTCTCTGCTTATTACACACTTCCTTTAGCCTTAACTTTTTTACCTTTTTACATGAAAGCATAGATACTATACCCTCAAACAGATGAGACACAGCCTTTTCATATCCTCTCGGGTTTTGAGGGGCTGGCGGCACCATAGAGAACAACTGCGAGAGATTGGATGAGCAGCTGGCAGTGAGCCTGGAGCACGAGGTGAGAGGAGGAGGGGGGAGCGGGGAGGTGAAGGGGGTAGAGGGGTGAAAAGCTGACAGAGAGAGGATGATGAGAGGAGAGGGAGGAGAGAGATAGGAAATGAGGAAGGAAGGCAAGGAAAGTTGGAAAAGAGGTTATAGGAATGGGAAAAGGGGGAGAAGAGGAGAGGAATGAAAGGGGAGGAAGGGGTGAGATGAAAAAGAGACGATGATAATTAGGGGCATGGGGGTGGGGGTGTTGAATGGGATGGTTAGAGCTCCATGTCTTGTGCTTCATCTTCAGAAAAGTCTGACATGGAGGACTCTGAGTCTGAGGAGTCTGCTTGGGCTGCTTCTTGTTCCTTTAGCGCCTCTTCCGTTGCGTATCGTTTCACATAATCTGCGGATATTTATTTTCTTAAAAACTGTAATTTCCAAGCAGGTAAAAGTGAATTCTCTTTCCAAATTATGTAAGAGTCGAAAGATACTTTACCTTTCATTGTAGTTTGAAATTGCACAGGGGAAAAGCATTCTTTGAAAAATTGCAATTTGTACATGGGTAAAACAACAAATATTCATTAACACAAGGAGGATTCAATGTCTGAATTTCATTCCATCCACTGGTGTGAAGTTATCACAAATATAATAATATCAATATTAACAATACTAATCACTGATAAGACACACACGCACGCACACACGCACATACGCATATGTGCATGCATAAAAAAAATAATAATAAAAAGTAAAAAATAAAAATAAAAATAAATAAATAAATAAATAATAATAATAATAATAATAATAATAATAATAATAATAATAATAATAATAATAATAATAATAATAATAATAATAATAATAATAATAATAATAATAATAATAATAATAAATAATAATAATAATAATAAAAATAAAATAATAAATAACTAATAATAATAAATAATAATAATAATAAATAATAATAATAATAATAATAATAATAATAATAATAATAATAATAATAATAATAATAATAATAATAATAATAAATAATAAAATAAATAATAATAATATAATAACAATAACAACAATAACAAACAACACAACAATAACAACAAAAATAATAATAATAATGTAATGAAATAATAATAATAATAAAAAATAAATAAATAAATAAATAATAAATAAATAATAAATAAAAATAAATAAATAAATAATAAATAATAAATAAATAAATAAATAAATAAATAAATAAATAAATAAATAAATAATAATAATTAATAATAATAATAATAATAATAATAATAATAATAATAATAATAATAATAATAACAACAACAACATTAATAATAATAATAATAATTCTCTCTCATTCCTCAAACAATTCTAGTACCCACGGGAGCTCATCTACTAACCTGATACTTTCTTCTTGTACTCTTCGGGTTTGTGGAGATACATAGCTGCAGCGTCACCATTGAGCGGATCAATCGGATTAGGGTAAGTTAGCAGCTGTGGTAGGAAACTTTCAAAAATGTTTGACAGATCTGAAAGATGAGAGGTAATTTATTATTGAAGCCTCATTTCTTAGTTAA
>NW_020870247.1:69941-72441 GCF_003789085.1 Penaeus vannamei | reverse complement strand
AGTAGTTTAAATGATAATCATCATAACAATAACAATAACAATAAATATAAAAAATAATAATAATAAAATAATTAATAATAATAACAATAATAATAATAATAATAATAATAATAATAATAATAATAATAATAATAATAATAATAAGTAGTGGTGGTGGTGGTGGTGATACAAATAAAAATAATAAAAAATATAATAACAATAATGGTAATAATAATAATAGTAATAACTGTAATAACAGTAATAGCAGTAAATCTAAAATGTGTTTAAGATGCATGATTCTGGTTTAGAAGAAAATGAAAAGAAATAGCACAAGTTTGAAGTTTACTTTGACAATGGCAACATATCAGTAAAGTCTGTAATATACAAAGCATTTAGAAGGCAGAACAACATCATTTGGCAGTCAACTCATCTGATGTTTCATCTATCAAGTTATAAGTTCATTCTTGACTAGTTCTGCAGCATCTTGTGATTGCTAGAACCACTGCAATCATATGAAAAGGGCAAGTGCACTGTAATATACACTGGCTAAGTGGCTCAGTTTAGCTACAAATAATTTACATTTTCAATGACTCAGCTATTTGTGGGTCCAATGACTATTAAAATCAATCGTTTTATAAATGATGTAACAAATGGAATCCCTCACAACTGCTACCAAATGTTATAAATCACAACAGAAAAAGTTATTGTGACAAAATTACACACAGAATAATTGCAACACTCAATAACCCATGACCACCTAAAAGCAATGACTCATCTGCCTAAGCAATAAATCAAGCCGTGGGTTAATTTCAGTACAGGGCAGCCATAACAGAATTACACAAGTGAACCTTGTTTGGAATCAAAATATCAATTACTTCAGTAATGTCAATTTCTATTACTTTACTCATTAATAATATGCCTGCCCAGCAAATATTTAGAAGGGTACAGTATATACAGCTGCCAGACAGTATCCATTCCACACTGCATTAAAATAGCCCTTAATGCCTAACATGTGACACATACACAAGAATGCCATGACAAATATGACGACGTTAACTTTTATGTAACAAAAAACATATATAATCTCTAACTGTTTGACAGTTTTATAGGTAGGTTTATCAAACTAGTGGTTAGCCTAACGCTCAACGTGACTGGTTGCTCTGACTAGTATTTTCATTGTTTAACTCCATCCATCTGAAGAGAGGAGCTAACCATAACATACCAAAGAAATTAGAATGTTTAATAAATTGAATAAGGAAATGAGAAAAAAGTTTCTGTTATGCACATTCAAGTATATGACAGTTACAATGTTTGACTATCACACGAACCAGGAAAAAAGCATAGTTAAAAAGGATAATAATATCAATAGAATTGAATTTCTGTAAAATTATAGCATCTTAAACAGTATGGGAAAATATGACTATTTGATAGTTGCAGGCAATGAATTCAGTACAAAAAATAACCATTTTGTAATAATAAATGCATGTATTTTTCCTTCTATATGCCAAACATACTTTCCACAAGTCTTAAGCAAAAGCAACTGATGAGCTGGCTGTTTCCTATTAACATCATAGAAACTTCCCTGTATTTAACTTCAATTCAGAAGAAAAAGTTCTTTCACTTATACATCAGTGGCCTTGCAAAGTTTATGTTATTTTCTGCCATTCAATAAACAATTCCAGAATGGCAGGTTTAATCAACACAAACCAGACGTCAAAACCCCTTAACAATGCAAAACATCTATATAGTGCTCCTTATTGATCCTATGGCCTTAGATTTAAAGCACCACACATTGAATACTGAGACACCAAAGAGAATTGAGACACCTATTTACAGATATAATAATCCAGCAGATTAATAATGAACACTAAAGATATTTCACAACCATATTACAAAGATAATTACTACAATTACATTAAACTGCAAAGTTTAATACCAGTATTAATTTATATGAATCGTCAAATAAATAACCTTTCCAATCGAGACTTGAACCCACGTCACTGCAGGCAGGCAACTGCAAGACAGATGCTCTACCAAATGAGCAAGACATATAGCTCATTTAGTAGAGCGTCTGTCTTGCAGTTACCTGCCTGCAGTAATGTGGGTTCAAGTCCCAATCAGAGAGGTTATTTATTCATCATATCAAAGCCGTAATACATTATTCCAAGTTTCCTGAATCTATATCACACAAAAAAAATGCATTTGTATATGCTTATCAAAAAAATTCATCTCTCTTGCAAATATAATAGCAATGTTACATCTATATGCCTGTGTACATGGAATACATGCAGACACTACAACAAAAACAAAAAGTACTGTTATTTTAGTTGCTGAACACAAAGAAACATAAATGAAAGGATTTGCAACAGCATATCTTTATCTCAAACAATAAATGTGATTATCCACAACAAAAGAAACCTGAAAAGAAGACCAGCCTCATAGACAAAAAAAGCAATGTCACAAACAAAGGAAAGATCTCCATCTGCTGTACAACCACAAGTTCAGTCCAACACAAAGGCAC
>NW_020870247.1:55844-58344 GCF_003789085.1 Penaeus vannamei | reverse complement strand
AAGTCTGTTACGCATTAACATAAAAGGTGATAAAACACTGAATGCATATTGTGGGATTTTTATTAAGTGAACCTCGTGATCAACACGATGTGTATCACAGTCATACTCTTGTGCCTGTCAGTGAATGGCTTGGAAAATTGGAATAACTGATCATATAAACAAAACACTCAACTGGTAACTACGTATGAGATAGCTATAAATAAATATATTGGACCATACCACACATGCTTCACCTTCCTAAGTGCCTCGCAGTAACTTCTAAGAGATCCTTATCAAACTTGATCATGTACTCAATCTACATCTACACTGAGCATATCCTCAGTCAGTCATCTCTCTGTTTCACACTCTCTAAAAATGTCCATTACTTGTTTTCACGGCTAAGAAATCTAGGTGAATTATAATTAGTTTTATGAAGAAGGGTTATCTAAAATGTGATGGTGACATCTTGTAGACTGTGTGTTCAAGTTTCTTAGTCTATGCACATGCTTTTTTTGTGAGCCTTGTAAGTATACTCAAGACATGGTACACAATGTACTAACAATTTCTGCAAAAGTGAAAACTATCCAGCCATCATTTTTCATTTTTCTTCTTTATAAATACCCTTTTTTCTTCTTTATAGTACTACACTTTCATCTTTGTAAATTGATTTTCAGTAAATCATGATTTTTATTTTACCCAGAGAAAATAAAAATAGTAATTAAAGAAGTGTATTTTCAAATGTTTTAATTCTACAGTTTCTAACTACTATTGTACTACTTCCATTTTACTTACAAAAGTAATGATACTATTAATGTCTAATCAATTATATTTGTTAAAAGTTTTGTTCTTCAGGACTGGCTGAAACACTAATACCTTTTTCATTACTACAAAACAAGCAATCCTATGATAACACTACATTATAAAACCTTGAAAAGGGGAAAAAAAAGTTTAACCAAACTTAGGGAGTACCTTCTTCTAAATCTACCAGTACCTATGGACAATTTCCAGCTGTCAAGGCATTCAGAAATATATTACTCGTTACTTCATATATCAGTAGGTCACTTCTATTTCATTCCCCGTATCATTTGTCTAAAAACAATCGTAAATTTACACAATGAAACTTCTCTTTTTCTGAACTCTAATTCTATAGAATGTTCCGATAATTTCCAAACGATACAAAAGACTGAAAATGCATTGATCAATCCAAGGCATATTTCGCCACTGGTGTATGACTCCAAGGAGATTGCAATTGATGTGCAATTATGCAAAATCATTTTCAAATAAAGACTAATAGATGGGTTTTACATCTATCAGTAAAGATGTTCTTTTCTTTCTTTTTTTCCCTAAAGAAAATCAGAACATATGCAAAGGAAAGTACTGTTCACTTTTTATCTAGTACAGCATAGGTATTCCATTATTTGCATATGCCCAGTTTTACTGAGGCTATTGAAACTTTTACTGAGGTAATTTTCATGCTCCCTATATCAGCCCATTTCATATATTCCTTTAAACAGGAATAAAAAAATAATGGCCCAGCAGAACACAAAAGGTAAATCCTAAATATGATCACCAATGCAGTTTACTGTATTTTCTGACATCTATAAAAAAATTTAGCAAATGTAAATCTTTATGATGTAATTCAAAATAGAGCTATTCTAATGACATCTTTACTTTTTCCAGTCACTGACAAGTCCTTAAAACATTAACCCAGTGAAGTAGCAAGTGAGGGTAATATGTTTGTCAGATTATTATATAAAATAATACATATACAATGCAAGAATTAAAAGTTAAGTTTCCACTATATACTGACTTTTAATAAACAATCTATCAGTATTTGTGAAAACTATAACATTCACATTTGTATTTCTAGAGGGAAAAAATAGCAATTTCCAAAATGAATTCACACTGACTAATGTGTTGTAAGATCATATTATTTCTAAAACGGGAATTTACATGAAGCTTGCACAAGCTTGCATAAATAATTCTACAAATAGATATGGCAACCAAATACCCTTTAAAAGTATTCAATCTGAATGACGTTTACTTAGGTACTTTGGTTATAAAAAGCTATCACTGTAAGTAATCAAGCTTATAAAATGGCTGTTCTTATAATGTTCAAACACAGATTAATTTTAAACAGGTTTTAATTATTTCTTTTCTTTCTATGTCAAAAATATCAAAAGAACACCTTTTTTGTGTTTTATTAACTCATGTAATTCAGGTGATTCTCTTCTATTTCATTTAAAAAGAGATTCTAGAAATGTGTTTGCTTTTGTGTTAGTGTGCCTGTATTTGTGTATTTATGTGTGGTTGTTTGAGATATTGAAACCAAGACTTTTACTCTTAACATGATATCTACTTCCAATTCCAATATTTCCTGAAAATCAGTACTCTCGTTTTTGTCTTTGGAGCAGTACATGAAACGACAAATAAATATCAAACAACTGTTGGATCATGACAGGATTACCTAGAGAGTGAATGTACTGATACTAGTCCTGAGATAAACCCCTAAACTCGTTCA
>NW_020870247.1:15844-35844 GCF_003789085.1 Penaeus vannamei | reverse complement strand
TTCACACTGAAAATCAAACTTATATGCAACCATTCACACAGCATGCATACTGTGGTGAGGCTGTTCTCAGATGATACACAGGAAAAGAGAAAATGAAGAAACTGAATAAAAGAGAATCAGCAAAAGAGAAAAAGAGAAAGAAATTATAATTCATGACTGTTTAATATTTTTGCTTATGTTTTCCTGGGATGTAATTATTTCTATATCCATCACTGATGCCACACCAATTTTTTTTCACCACTGATACACTATTGTTCAAGAAAACTTAGCGAGAGGAAGTCATCAAAAGGGTATTCATGAATCTATACAAATTTATGCACAGTGATTAATAATACAAAAAAAATAAATAGGTGAAAACAACCTGGTGAGCAGTAATGATAGAATAAAGGTGTCTGAATTCATTTCCAGTTTGAACACAATGAACATGAAACATGATTGCCTTTATATTGCACCACCTTGCATTTATGTATTGCAACAACACACATGCTAATTCCTCAAAACATATCCCTCACTTACACTACACCCCTTTTTTTTCTTTTTTTATTACAGTCAAAAAGCCAGTGCTTTGTAGCTGATCTAAGCATCATATCTTTCTAACATAAAATCAAGAAATTCTTAATAATAATGTATCTTAAAATTATGATGCATCTCATCTGGACATGTTTCAATTCATAAAAAAATAATTCAAATTATATTCAATCCAAGAACATATTCTTTTAAAAATGCAATATGTATATTAAAAATAAATAGAAAAAAGTACAAAACAATTAAGAAAAAAATACTCATACCAAAACTCAACGTACAAAGAAACAAATGACCAACACTCACAACCACAAACACAGCATGGCAGAGATTAGCTGGATACATCACAATCAAATATGCATAAAACCTAATTCTGTTGCAGCCTGTGAATGCATTAGGTAACTGTGTGGAAAAAAAGAAACATATCCTGCTTTGTTTCTGATGTCTCTTGTTTTTTTCTATTATTAAATACATCATATCAATCCAATACAATATCTTTGCCCTCAAAGGACAGGTTCACATTGCAATCTAATTATCATATGATGGGTAATATAAGGTAGAAGTACTGACATAATGTGCTATTCTTTCCTAGGTCTTATCATTAATTACACATAACCTCAGTCCATGTTACTAATAATATATATAAATTCAGGAAGCCTTTTTCGTGTTTCAAAAAAAAGGAACAAATCACTTCCCATCATTATTCCTTCTAGTTATCACTAGCCTAAGAAGTGTACAAATTGCAGTCAGGAGAAGAAAAATAATGCAGTAAGTATAATTTCAGCAGTGTTCAACTTGCCTAGAATGATTGTCCAAAATGAACAAGCAATTCTAAACATCATCTTTATGTATATATAGAAATTATTCTCAAATGAAACTAATATTATACATATAACACAAATTTGTAACACATACAAGATTACTTTCTACTTCAGCACAATTTTTCTGTATCTCTAAAACTCATCATCTACTCTGTCATTATCAAAAACATCACCTTACCATACGTGGAGATTGATAATGATAGAATAGCAGCTAATCAATAAAAATACTATCAATAAACTGTGGAATGATGCTGATGACAGAAAAGGCAACAATGATGACAGACGTGAAAGTGATGTGGATATAAATACCGTAATAATAATGATGATGATGATGATGGTAGTCAATTCAATTAAGAGAAAAAAATATACATAATTCGAAAAATATAAAATAAACTTTGCTTTTCTTGCAACTTATATTTGTAATATTAATGGTGGCTGTATTTTTTATTTTCTATTTTACAATATAGTATTCATTTATCGATATTCACCCTTTCAATACATCTGAAACTTTCAAAATATTGAAGTCATATACAGAAGTACCTTAACAACTCAGTAGAACTCACAGTCCTGTTTATTCCATCTCCATAATATCTTTAATTTATCTTTAACACAAGTCCAAATTCACCATTTCCCCCATCAATAGTAAGTTTCTTAACAGCATTTGAAACAAAATTATCACAATGCATCAGGGAGGAAATTACTGCCTAACACAGGTGATTCCAGATGTGGCTCTTTATGGAAGAGTTAACACTAATATATGAAAAGTCTAAATTTCCACCAATAGCACTGCCTTAAAAGTCATAAAAAATAATAAACAAATAAACAAAAAATTTAATATATACAAAAACAAGTCACTACAGTCATAAAAATAATAGCAAAAATAACATGGCTTGTAATAACAGAGATCATGACAAAAGTTGATGACGATGATGATTCAAGTAATAATAATTCTACAATAAGGATAATTATTGTCCTAATAGTTACTAAGAATACTGCTACTGCTTCTACTGATGATGAATAAAATTAATAATAATGATACAAATACTATTAGTACTACAACTAACAGAAAATCAAAACAACCAATAATAATAATAATAATAATGATTATAATATATAATAATAATCTATTATGATAATATCAACTGATAATAAAAATCAATCAGGAAATTCAGCTTAATTCAAAAATTTATTTTAAGATAATATACTAATAAAAGTAATAACAATAATAACAATTATAACAATAATAATGATAATAATATCAATAAAAATTACAACAATAATAATGATAATAACAATAATAATAATATTAATAATAATACTAATAACAAATAATAACAGTATTAGCAATAGTAATAGAAAAAACAAAATAATAAAAAAATAACAATAATAATAATGATAATAATAAAAAAAATATAATAATAAATAAAATAATAATAATAAAAAAATAAAACTTATAATAATAATTACTTTCATCATCATTACTACAATAGCAGTGACCATAATGATTCATTACCTTGAATAAACTCAAAATTAGCATCAATACCCAATATCACTTTGAAGTTGTTTAATACCAAGCATATTTGAATTATTCAGAACTTCACAGTGTAAATGAGGTGCAGAAAATGATGTCAGTGGAAGATAATACCCATGACCATATTTCAAATATGAATACAATGTTATACTCCTCTCCCCTACCCAATCATAGATATTGCAATGATCCATGGTCCTTTTCTCACCATAAAACCCACCAATCACTCAAAATTCACATATACAGCCTCATCTTTAGTCTTGCAGCTTTCTGCAACACTTATGTACAATACCTGTGACCAAGTGAACCAACCCCTCTGCTGGTCTAGAGATCAACATACACTGCTCACCTGAATTGTCACCAAGTATATACTTAAAACTTTGGTATGGAAACTATTTCTGCCTTACCCCTGAACAGGGGACAAATAGTTTATATAGGATTTTGTCACACTCCTACCATAGTACGCTATGCAAAACTACAACCATTCTGCACCCTGGTAACAATATCTTTGTAAGCTTGCTGTAGGATAGGTTACTCACGTCTTCCCATTAGTTTCTTTCTGAAGATAACTGTAAAAGAAAAGAAAAAAGTTTCATTTACATACTTTTCACATACCACAGTTTACAGTAAAATATAATGCTTAAATAAATTTTGAGTTGGGAAATTAATTTCTTTAAATTTTGCAGATTGTATCATCCATCACCAACCAAAATATCTGTTAAAAAATATATGCAAGGATTCTCACCTACTAATCCTATTGGCTGGAGCAGTGAGATTTCCCCCAAGTCTTCCTTTCTTGCTAGCAGGTCCCGTTGATGATGCAGATGGGGCACTTGGTGTCGGCAACACACTGCTAAGGGTTGTGCTGTCCTCCTCATCCTCTAAATCATCTTCAATGTCATAACCACTGCGTCCTCGTTTTCGGTTATTTGTTACATTATTTGAATCCTCCATCATACTACTGTCATCCTAGACAAGAAAAATATTAAATCAGTTAATAAAATCTT
The DNA here is from genome assembly GCF_003789085.1 of Penaeus vannamei. Lineage (NCBI taxonomy): Eukaryota > Metazoa > Arthropoda > Malacostraca > Decapoda > Penaeidae > Penaeus > Penaeus vannamei. Next base: position 31,966 of record NW_020870247.1, on the reverse strand, counting down.
AAATCAGTACAAAATATTAAATTTTTTCACTACCAATCACTTTTTTTCTCTTCCATTTCCCGTCAATTAGCAAATCACACTATAAGCTTTCTTCCTCTTTTCCCATGACTTATCTTGAATCTCTAATATTTCTACCTTCTCATCCAATTCCTTATTTCCTCCCTGTTTCACTCTTTCATTTCTCTTTCTTCCTACTGTCTTTTCTTTCTTCCCTCTATCTTTCATGGATTGTTTAAACCCTTCAGTCATGGATGCATAATATTATGTCATGGATGACATACTCCATGCTGTCAGCTCAGCAAACGGAGCTCGTCTTTCTCCAATAGTAGTGACATTATTTGTTTGGCATTACTATTAGACACAGGTACTTAAAGTAAGGGAAAGCTTCACTTTTTTTTATGAAATACAAGTACAAGCTATTGAGTGCATAATGTTGTGCTTACAGTACTTAGAAATGTTGTGTGTGAAGTACATAGAAATACATACAAAGCAAACCTTTTCCTTCTCCAGAAGAGCTGGTTAGCAGCTCTTTGCTACTTGAAGGTTCAATGCTACTATTTTCATTAAGTGTTGCTAAGAATCACTATGAATTGCTAGTATTCAATCCTTTTACATTACTTTACTGCATTTTTTTTCTATGTTTCTGTTGTTTTTTTCTTCTAAACAGGTACTACAACAGCTGACATAACAAACCAATGCAAGTAGGGTGGTGAGATTGTAATAACTCTAGGTTACTCTAAATCATATGAAATCTGAAATTAAACTTCATTATATTTTTGCTAAATGCTTTCACTACACAGGTTTGTTTTTCTTATTTACTTTTAATTTTGAAATCCACTCCACACACCCAATGGCCCTCTTATATGCTACAGGCTTTTTTACCTTGACCTCCTTATGGACAGGCAGGTCTATGCTGCTGGATGTTGTTGTGTCCTATGTAGCATGAAAGATAAAACAAGAAAACATACCACACATCACCATCTTACTCAATAGACAATCTCTGTTAGTCTTTCTCAACCTAAACTTTCAAAACCAATGACAAAATCTAAAAGCAGATATATGTCTACAGCTATACCAGTAGTGGGGGTTTAAAAAGTTTGAAAACCACTGCCCATAACCATCTAAACCATATTTTATTTTAAGAACAAATCTAACTAAGGTAATAGCAGGAATATTCATAGATTGAGAAGAACATCTAAAATTGATACACTAAAGAGCATTGTATGTCCAAACTTACCTTGCTTCTGTCTTGTGGACTGTGCATTTGAGTGTTTGGTTTCAAAACGACCATTGAATTGGACACCTTTTTGGTCACTCCAGTCAGTACTTTAGTGGATCCTTTGGGTGCTGTCACCTGGAGCTCCAGCGGAAGGTACGATTTGACTAAAAAAAAGAAAGGTTTACACAAATTACAAATCATTCACTTATGTATGATTTTTTTCAATTAGACAACAGACTGCAAAAATAGGACAATACCATATAAATCCTAAAGTTCACAAATTCACTGGAACAAATCTATGTAGTCATAACTCCACTCCACAGACCAAATTTATTAAACCTACACTAGTTAATAAAATTCTCACACTTCATGAAATACCTGACACTAACAAAATGTCTTGTTACTCACCATTTACAAAGTTTGGATCCTCGTGCTTTTTGAAATACATTGGAGGTATTCGGGGATCTGATGGGAATTCCTTCATTTCAAAGCTAGTAGTTTTAGATAAAATAAGACCCATTGCTAAATCACATACAGCCCATAGTTTCTGAAACAAAAAGAAAGAAAGAACATTTAGATCATTTTGAAAGTTTTCAACCTCTGATTTCAACCATGATTTCTCAATATTCATACTTATATCAACTATAACTTCAAATGTCTCATTCCAAGAATTTCCTACATATATGGCTATCACACGATTCCAAACAAAATGCATACCCCTCTGAATCACTATCATACCTGATTAGTTAGCTCATCTTCTGGTTTAACAGCATCTTTGTGGTTCTTCATCTGCTCAATCAATGCCTTGTAGAATCCAAAGCAGTAGGCATCATTCTTGGTCATTAGAGGTTCCAAGATAAACCACAGACAGGACCGAATCCGTGTCAGCTGTGACACATCACTAGGATCTGTAAATTCTGGGTGATGTGCCAACAAAGGTACTGCAAATACTAGCATGTAATCAGGCATAATGTGTGGTAGCTGACTTGATGCCTTTTCACCTGTAAATAAACAAATCAGAGAATAAAATACACCATAATTTTTAATACCAGTAATTTCACTTTTAAAACAATATTTTGTCAACTATCTTATGAGTCCTGAATAATTCTAATTGGGGTGGGAGAAAAAATATATATATATATACACAAGGAAGAAATAATGACTGAAATACTTACTTCCCCCAGACATGGTGATAGATCTGATATATTCTCTCCTCTTATTAATATCAGCAATCATGTACTGTCTTACAGCACCACGCAACTGTCTGTCAGACTCAAGACCAGCAAGGGCATAAAATCCCATAAAGTCAAGAGGCAGGCACTTATGTGGAATTCCTCTTGCTAAACCTTTGTGAAGCTTGATGGCAAACCGTTCTCTGACTTGTGGACACTCATCCTAAAAGCAAATTTCTAATATCAGTATTATCACACAAGTGACAAGTTCTTCATTTCAAGAAAAAGCACAGTTCTAGTTCAGAAAAAGTGATGGCTTATACTCCTCCACATATTGTGTATTTGATGAATAATATTCCACACATACATTTTCCAGTAATGTTTTAATAATTTGATCCAAACTCTTATGTCACAGGAACCTTATGCTTCAATACACTCAAGCTATAGTCTGAGAAAGTAAATGGAAGTTGTTGCTTCTACTGTCCAACGAAAACAGGTGTTGAACAGGTACAAATCCAGCCAACTGTATATGTCTTGCCAGTAGGTTAATTGTCCCTTTTAGCTACAGAAATGTGTTCATAAGTACTATCATTTGAACACCACCCTAAATTGTCATTAACCATATTCTCCCCAGTTTAGAATACTTCTTGCTTACATTCATAAGGAGAGAGAGATTGTAAAACTGCTCCGAGGTAAACTGATCACCAACTCCTTTCTGTTCACAGATTTTAAGCATCGCAGCACCAGACGACAGTCTTAAATGGGCCATTTCAGATTTTCTGGAAGACACAAAAAGATATAATAAAGACATTGGTAAAGGTTATTTGTAATCTCCATAATTCATCTCACATTTAACATACAACTATACTTTAAACACAATGGTGCTTATACCAAGGCAAAGGAAAATGTATGTCTTCATACAATCGGAGGACTAATTTATAAAAGGGGAAAAACTCTTCCATCAGGTTACGCAATGTTCATAACAATGGTTTTAATATAGAACTTTAAAAGAATCTTTTGTTGAAAGAAAAAACACTCTACCATGTTGATACTATGGTAGAAAAACCCGCAATGCACAAACTAGATTTATTGAAATTGGTGAGACAACACTTTCGGAATTGTCCTTGATTCCATCTTCAGACCTGAAGATATAATCAAGGATGATTCTGAAACTGTTATCACTTATCTCAATGAATATTTTGTTACTTAAGGCAAATAAGAGTTACAATAACAAAATATGTCAAGTAAAATATTTAAAACTAGTTAGTTACACTGACTTTTATTAGGAAATCAGAACTGGTTGGCATTGTCTGTGTTATCTTAACTAACTTTCCAAAAATCACAAACAAACCTGATCATTTTTTAACTATTTCTCATATACTGCATCACACATGTGAAAGTTCTTCTGCAATATACTCACTGATAACTCCCATAGACTGTTTACATAAATAATCTAATACTAAAATAAAATTGAGTAATGTCTGTATTCACAGCATCTATATCTCAACCTAGATAACAGAAAGAAAATGCGCATGCACGCACACTCTCAATCTCTCACTGACTCACTCTCAAGCAATGCTGAAAATCACAAAACTTACAACATCTTTCCAGTCTCAAGAAGGTCACCCTTGTGGAGAATAAAGGCATTTAGCATACGGAAGGTTTTTTGGGCAGAGATAACATCAGATTTGAGGCCTAGCAACCACCGAGCCATCATCTTAATGCCCTCCATTTTGACTGATGATTCCTCTGTGAGTTCCTCTTCCTCTACCCATTCTTCTGGTTCCTCTGAGGTGACTGGGCCAGGAGTATGTGCAGGGGTTTGGTTGCGCATTAATAACTCTTTTACAATCTGAAAGCAATGAAAGCCAAATAATAACTAACTAGAAATAACATGGGGGCAAGGAGAGAGATGGTTAGGAGAGGAGAGGAGAGGAGTGAGGGGAGAGATGAGAGGAGTGAGGGGAGAGAGGAGAGGAGAGGAGGGGAGAGGGAGAAGGAGAAGGGGAGAAGGGAGGGGAGGGGAGGGGAGAGGTGATAGGAGAGGAGAGAAGAAAGGAGAGAAGAGAAAGGGGAAAGAAAAGGGGAAAAACATGAGAGGGAGAAGAGAAAGGAAAGGATAAAAGAAAGAAAGGAAGGAAAAGGGAGGAGAGAAATGACAGGGAAAAAGAGGAGAGAAAAGAATGGAAAAAAGAGAAAGGAAAGAATAAGGGGAGAGAAGAGGAAGAACGAAAAAGGAGAAGTGAGAATGCTTTTCCATATATTCTGAAATCACAATAAACCAAAATACAAGTTGACAACAAAAGGAAACTTACCTTTCTTGATACTATATTTTTAATAGGGATTAGGAATCTATCTGGCATGTTGAATGCTATGTGACCTAAAGACACGACTGAAGTTCTGAAGTGTGGAGAATCAAACGTTAACTGCTCCTTTATTTTCTGGGGGGGAAAGAAAACGTTTTGTCAATCATCCAAACTCTTCTCAAGAACAACCTTCAAAAAATCAAGTAACTTGCCACAAAAGTTTCTCACGGAAGTTTTGCTCACTTACCTCTAATATCTTCTCAAACACTTCATCTGCATCTGAGGTGCAATTTGTGTGAAGGCAACGTACAGCATGCTTGGCTTGTTTTGGAGTGCCTGAGCAGGCAAACTGTTGACATACTGGAATAAGTACTGATGCTAGCTCTGGGTACAGCTCACCTGAAAGAGTAAGTTGTCGTTTTAGTTACATTTTCAACATAATGCAATCACAAACCACTAAATTAATAATAGGAAACAAATGTAGTTAGACCATCAGTATAAATACCATACACATTATCAATAAACCAAAAGCACTGAAAGTAATCTTTACATAAAATAAGCCTCTTAGCTATATTCACACTCTCAAAGAAATAAATAAAGAAAAATAGAAAGAAAGAAATAAGAAATAAAAATGAAAGGAAAAAGAAAAACAAAGAAAAAATATACATATACATATATATAAGGGCTTTTTCATCTAACACACAACAGTGATCAATTATTGTCAAATGTAAATGTCAAAGGCCCAAGAAAACATAAACACAACTTAAATATTCTCCATTCTTTACTAAAAATATTGTTAGAAGGAGAATTAGTTCAGTAATTATCAACTTTACAAGTTATATTCAGGGATAGTCAGTGAAAACAATAAAGACGGTTGGAATCACAATGTTCATTCGAGTATGGATTTGTTGTGAAAAGGATAGTACAAGTCTCACTTACCTATTGGTTTATATTTGCCAATACATGTTAGAACTGCTAGAACTGGTGGGGAGATGGCTGTGTTTGGCACATTGAGGAGAGAAATAAGACGTGTCAAGATGTCCTGATGCAGGAAGTGTGAAGGATACACAAACGACAAAACCTGAAAGATTTTTCAAACAGATAATAAATCTGTCCTTCTCCAAAAACACATATCACCACAAAAGTTTGATAAAAATCATGCATATGGTTATCTGCTACTATCTCATACACATACAAAAACACACAGTCAAAAGATTACTTACAAACAATAACTTCAATCCCTTCTCTGTTGCAATATCAGAAGTAAGGTTGAGTGTATCCAAAATTGTTGGATCCCCATTCAGTGCACCTTCTACCATGCTAACTAAAGCCTCAAGTGCTACCCTGTCTACCATCACACTTGAAACCCGTTCTAGCAACATCTTGATAGTGTTGTAGTACAAATTGGTCATTACTGGCTGTCCTAATTTCTTTAGTATTTGGGTCTGAAATGAAGAGACATAAAATAGTCTTCTCTGCACTTCCAAACAAGACTTTTGAAGTATGTCAAATAGAGCACAGGTTTCTTATCCAGTTATTTTTTCAAGGAAAAGTAAGTAAGTAGATAAAAAAAAAAAAAAAAAAAAAGTAAAACAATCAGATGTATCAATGATCATCTTAAAAATCTAAACCATATATTCAAAGAAAAAACGCAGTAGTTTGTCAACTTACAACAGCATCAACACTATCTTTGCAGGATACATCGTGACTAACAACAGTTTCCATCAGTGATAACAACTGAGAATCACTATTGAGGTGTTGTGAGAACTTTCTAAGAAACTCTTGCACCTTCAGTGGATCAGGAAGGAACTTGGTGAGGTGTCCCAAGCGGTATGCTATTTCACGATCCCTCTCTTCATCCTGAGGTTTCCGATGTAGCTCGATAAGCTCTGCAACATTCTTCCTTACAGCTAACTGATGTTTCTGGAGTTCTATAAAGGCCTTGGAAGCATTGTCATCAATGGTAGCATAAAGATAGAAAAGTTTCTTCATTCGATCTTCTGGAGGCAGCTGATATGGTACCAAACAAGTGTTCAGGAGACGTTCTACTAGTAATCTGAAAGAAATTAAAGTCTTAGAGATAAGTTTGGACCTGTGGCTACAAAATAACCAAGAGATTACATAACACTACACTTGTATGTTTGAAATCCCAATAAACAAAGAGAGCAATAGCAGGAGAGTTAAAAACACAAGGCAAATTGAGGTAAAAGGTGCGAGAGGGAGGAGGAGGAAGGAGAGGATGAGGATGAGGATGAGAATGAGGATTAGGATGAGGAGGCAGAAGGAGAAAAGGAAGAGGAGGAGGGGCGGAAGGAGAGGAGAGAGGCGGAAGGAGAGGAGGAGGATGAGGAAGAGGAGGAGAGAGAAGAGGAGGAGGAGAGGAGGAGGAAGGAGGAGGGAGAGGAGGAGCAGAGGAGGGAGGGAGGAGGAGGAGGAAGGAGATGAGGAGGAAGCAGGAGGAGGGAGAGGAGGAGGAGAGGAGGAGGGAGGAGGAGGAGGAGCAGGAGGAGGAGGAGAGGAGGGAGGAGAAGCAGGAGGAGGAGAGGAAGGAGGAGGAGGAGGAGGAGGAAGAGGAGGAGGAAGGAGAGGAGGAGGAGGAGAGGAGGGAGCAGGAGAGGAGGAGGAGGAGAGGAGGAGGAGGAGGAGCAGAGGAGGAGGAGGAGAGGAGGAAGGAGAGGAGGAGGAGGAGGAAGGAGAGGAGGAGCAGGAGGAAGGAAGAGGGAGGAGGAGGAGGAGGAGGAGGAGGCAGAGGAGGAAGGAAGGAGCAGAGGAGGAGGGAGGAGGAAGGAGGAGGAGGAGGAGGAGAGGAGGAGGAGCAGAGAGGAGAGGAGGAGGAGGAGGAGGGAGGAAGGAGGAGGAGGAAGGAGGAGGAGGGAAAGGAGGAGCAGGAGGAAGGAGAGGAGGAGAAGAGGAGGAGGGAGGAGGAGGAGGAGGAAGGAGGAGGAGAAGCAGAGGAGGAGAGAGGAGGAGCAGGAGGAAGGAAGGAGGAGCAGGAGGAAGGAGAGGAGGGAGGGAAGGAGGAGGAGAGGAGGAGGAGAGGAGGAGCAAGAGGAAGAGAGAGGAGGAGGAGGGAAGGAAGGAGAAGTGGAGGAGGAAGGAGAGGAGAAGGAGAAGGAGAGGAGAGGAGAGGAGGAAGCAGAGGAGGAGGAGGAGGAAGCAGAGGAGGAGGAGGAGAAGCAAGAGGAGGAGCAGGAGGAAGGAGAGGAGGAGGAGGAGGAAGGAGAGGAAGAGGAGGAAGGAGAGGAAGAGGAGGAGGAGGAGGAGGAGGAAGGATAGGAAGAGGAAGAGCAAGATGAGGAGGAAGCAGAAGAGGAAGAGAGGAAGCAGAGGAGGAAGAGGAGGAGGAAGCAGGAGAAGAGCAGGAGGAAGCAGAACAGGAGGAGGATGAGGATGAGGGAGAGGAGGAGGAAGGAGAGGAGGAGAGGAGGAGTAGGAGGAAGGAGAGGAGGAGAGGAGGAAGGAGGAGGAGGAGCAGGGAGGAAGGAGAGGAGGAGGAGGAGGAAGGAGAGGAGGAGGAGGAGGAGAGGAGGAAGGAGGGAGAGGAGGAAGGAGAGGAGGAGGAAGGAGAGGAAGGAGGGAGGAGGAGGAGGAAGGAGAGGAGGAGAGGAGGAGGAGGAGGAGGAAGCAGAGGAGGAAGAGGAGGAGGAAGCAGAGCAGGGAGAGGAGGGAGAGGAGAGAGGAGGATAAATAATGAAGGCAGCTGATGAGAGACGAGGCAGTATTTCTAGCTTAGGGAATAGAAGAATAGTTACAGATGACAACAAATTCAGAAGGGAGAACTGACGCTCCTCATGAAGGAGGAGGAGCAGGAGGAGGAGGATAAATAATGAAGGCAATAACTACTGATGATGACAATGACGATCATCATCCTTCTAGTATAAGCAGTATTTCTAGCTTTCATATAAATAATATTACACGTCATCAAAATTCATAATAATTCTCATTCCTTTCAACATCCTTCTTACCTATCGTCCATGCTTGTCATATAATATCCATGAAGAATCTTGTCTTTGATCCACGTTACAGCATGACGTGTTGCCGGTGGGACATCTGGACTATTCAGGTGTTTCTTGTAAATCATTGCCAATCCACACATTGCTTCTTTTCTAATCTTGAACTGATATAAAAAAATACATTTAGTTTCAAAAAGAAAATAAGAAGCATTACTCTTTGCAACAGAAGACATTATCATTTCATAAATCACAACCAATAACGTGTATGAGTGATATGTAACTGGACAAAATACATAAATGGATATACAATACAAAATATAAATATAAAATATATGTATCACAGCAAGATATCCATAAAAAATGTGGTCACATTTTCCTTGTGTATAAAAAGGTTTCTAAAACAGGAACTTTCCAATTGAATATTTTTCAATAATAATTACCTTTTTATCTAGTGTTCTCTCTTTAACAAAATTAAGAAGGTCTTCACTGTCAGAGACAATGCTAAAATCTTTCTTTGCAGTTGTAACAATGGCCATTACAACCTCATACCTGAAAAAGAATACCAGTATGTAAATGATTTTGTACATCTATTTATATCCTGTATAAGATCATTAAAGTCAAACATTGAAGCATGTCAACATTTAGTATTTAGAAAATATCTTGATTTTAACCCACTGACATTGATTATATGTATACACACAATGTGCGCTACGGTTTTATTTTACACATACACATGGCTCTGCAAGTACTGCAATCACCAAGGAATCAATTATTTGGCTACCTGACCTCAACCATTTTCATGAAAAAAGTTTATTTTCTTATTATTATGATCATTACCATTGCTACTGGCATTTTATTATCAATACTATTATCATCATTATTATTATCATATTACAATTATTATTATTATTATAACAATAACAGTAACAACAATAACAATAACACTAATACTAATAACAATAATAATACTAAAAACAACAACAACAACAATAATAATAATAACAATAATAATAGTAATAATAATAATAATAATAATAATAATAATAACAAAAATAATAATAATAACAATAACAATAATAAAGAACTATTAAACACAATAATAACAACAGAATAATATCAATAATGACAACTAAAATAATAAGAGTAATAAAAATAACAAAAACATAACAATGCTAACAATAACGATAACGATAACAAAACAACAATAATAATAATAATAATAATAAATAACCATAACAGTAACAAATAACAAAAAATAGCAGCAGCCATATAAAATTACTCCCTTACTTGAATATTTTCCTCTTAGAAACAAGAACAAACTCAACTTCAATACGACAGCCTTCAAAAACCACTCACCTTACACTCTCTTCTGAGTCGTGTTGTCTTAACTTTAATGTGTCTGTGATGTCTTTGCGTAGGAGTGGATGATTCAGTAAGAAGTGCATAGAATACTGTACACATTTTGTTCTTATTTTTATGCTAATATCATTAAATCTGTAAAAAAGGAAAAGAAACAACTTATGTCAATAAAAGTACAAGAACATATACATGTACTTATATCAATATCGTGCCTAAGTTACCCTATGCAACTTATATTCTAAACGATGCTTCAAAATAAAAATTACATCTACACATCTTTACAAAAGCAGCATCTCATTATAAATGCGTTTGATGCTTTCACAATTCTATTTGATTTTGGGTAGCAATTGCTACACTCTCACTGAAGGAAATTTTACTCGTACCTTCCCAAGAAAGCTGTCCATAGTTGCTTATGGTTAAGTGCCAGTGTCGAGTCCTTCTCAGAAAACATGCGAGCCAACAAGGAGACAGAGCCATACCGTTCCTCTTCATCAGAACTCTTCAGTTTAAACTCCAACTAAAATCATAAATGGGGACTCAGACATTTATTTCTAGTCAACAGGACTGATAATTTACTAGATAAATATGAACATTTTCACCTTTACTTTTTTTCAGGAGTATATATTGCTATTTCTATGTCTTATTCATGAAGATCAAAATATATATTCATAATCAAGCTTCATAAAGTATGAATACACAGAATTCTCTGAAATAGCAAAATGAAATATTTATAAAACTAACATCACATTCCTAAACCATAAAGAGGATATACACACCTGTGGCAAAACTGCAAGTAGCACTGATGGGCAAATGTGATTCAGTTCATATATGAGATCATAAACTTTCTGAGAGATGGTCAAAGTCTTCTCTTCCCGACCTAATATGAGCACATGGTTGAAGAACTGCAAAAGTTTCTCACAGTTAATAAATGATAGCAGCATATGCATAACAACATATAGAATCAATTACAACTTACTTCCAAATATCTATATATCACAAAAAAAGGAAAAAACTACTTACAGCTTGAATGTAGGGCTCAAGTGTGTCAGAACACTTAACCACCAGGTCTTTGGCCAACTGATAAGCGTTCTTCCTTTGTGATTTAGCTGGCTCTAAGACATTTGATAAAATAATATCCAGCAAATCATTGGAGACAACATCGCTTTCATTGATAAGCGGACACAGGACGTCTAGCATAAAAGACTTAACTTTTCCACTGTGTTCATCACTGTCAAAAGAATTTTTTGTAAGCATAAATAAAAAGAAAAAGTAAGACCATATCTGTGAATTCAAAATTCAGTTTAAAAAATCATAGGATACAAAAACAAATATGCCAACCACAATACTTACTTGACTATATTGAACATAAGTTTGAAAAGTTTGCAGAAGATTTCTTGGCAATCTTCCAGCTCAAAGCACATGTTGAATGATTTAACATATGCTAAGTTTTCAAGAAGGTAAAAGTAGCGCTTAAAGGCAGGGTCCTTTGGGTCTTTCAATCCTCCCAGTTGTTTGATCAGGAACATGAAGAGGGTCTGACAAGATATTCTAAATTACTACTATTTCATCACAAAGATGACAATCAAATAAACAGTTATCTTGGTTAACAAAACAGGTTTTGGTTCACAGACAGGCAAAATGGTCAAGGTAACTAAATTCTAAAGGTAAAAGTAAATAACTATAAAGCAAATTACTTACCTTGTTACTTGTTTATTTACCTCAGCTATTGTTTTTATCAAGTATGAGTATTTTTTTCAGAATAAGACAAAAGAAAAAAATACATATACATGATGGCATCTGCCAACACCTACCCCCCACCCGTCCCACCCCCTCCCCCCAAAAAAAACATAAATATATATATATATATATATATATATATATATATATATATATATATAATAATAATAATAATCATATACAATTTCATTTGATACCTTCCAGAAAACTGGCTCACCTTTACTTGACCAGGGTCCTTATAGGGTGCTTCTGGTGCATACACTCTTAAAACGTCTGCAATACAGCATGCTATGAGCAGCTGGACATCACGACTTGGATATGACAAGAAGAAATCATCTGCAATGTGCATAGCAAGTGGAACATACTCCTGCAAAGGAAAAGAAAAGAAAATATGTTTAACTGCAATTGCAAGATAAATAAATTTCAAGATCAAGTTCAACCTCTAAATATTAACCCCTATGATCCACATAAATTGGTTTGAGGGGTGGATGAGGTGTACATGCCCCCATGAGAAAATTTGGGTGTGAGTTGGGGCGTCACAAATTTGCCTTCATGAACATTTCAGCTAAAGGTCAGGGTGACAGGAATTATTTGCCATGAGTGCATCAAGCTCTTGGAGAGCAATTAGACTCATTTGGGTTTAAGAAGGGGCCTTTGCATTATTTCCATAGGTAAACAAGTGTGGAATGTACAATCCATGGGCTATGACTGGGTAAGCACCAGCTCTCGAGAGAAGAACATTTCCATGTATTTCACGAATCAGGCTGTATTACAGAGAACTGAATATTACGAAAAATCTTATAAATGACACAAATATCAAAATTTTACATGTTGTTATTATTACTCCACTGTGTTATGGACTATATAGAGATGGCAGTGAAGCATCCGGATTAACCCAATACCCCCGGACAAATGTTGCATTCACTTTAGTATTGTCTTGTTAAATGTCTCTGCACATAGATGGCTCTGTCAGTGCTTAGCCACAAAGGAGTCAATTAGTAGATCTTGTGACCTCACCTTTCTTTGATTTAGGGGAAAAGTTTTTTTTTACTAATACTATTGCTGTTGATAGTGTTTTTTTTTTTTTTTGCAAACATTGTAATTACTATATTGCAATTGACATTACAAACAGCAGTGTTAATTACTAGAAAATATAACAAAATCAAGGAAAAGGGTAAACAGGTGAAACAGGTACTTCTTGTAATTGGCTCATTGGTTACCAAGTACTTGTGGAGCCATCTATATGTAAAAACAATTACTAAATTAAACACAGTGGGCATGGCATGTATGCATACGCCATTCCCAGCGGCATGTAGTTTAAACCATTAGCGACGGGTGTCCCATATATGAGACACCCGAAAAAAATAAACATTGTCGGGCATCCTGCCAGTGTGACACTGTATTGGGGCTGCGCTCCGACGCAGCAGCGGGCCACAGCCGGCGGACGGACAGACTCCAGGGAAACTCGCCCGCCGATTTTGTAGCTGCCCGGAATATTTCATTTTTGGCTTCAAAATACCCCAGCGTGAATGGGTTAATAGGTTTATAGAAAAAGTGTCATAGCTCATAGCAATAGGGGGGGGGGGTATGTTTATGCAGTTTTGAAATCATCTAGAACTTAGGAACCTTAGGAATACAACTAAAAGATAACTTACTTTCTGAGAGGTGTTTTGCTACTTCCAACATAGATTGTGCAATTTCCATTACACATTGTACAGTTCATTTAAATTTGTTTATATCAGGTTTCTAAACCAAATCTGGTCACATTCTAGCTAATATCTATCATATATCTCATACCTCAAAATGCCATATGACAACCATCATGTTCATCAGCAAAATATCCAAAACTGACCAAGAAGAATATGGAATTGGGAGATAATCTTCATGAGAGTAATTTTTCCATGTGAATACGAATATGAAATTACCCTTAATTCAAATCTGACCCTCAAAATGGGACAGTCCCCTTGACCCACTCATGCCAGATGAATTCTATCGTGTTAAAGCAAAAATCTATTCAAAAATTCATTCTCTTCAATTCAAGATCTTGTGTCACTGTAGCTGGGTTGACACCTTATGAACCCAACTGTAAGCTAGAAAATAGCCCGTGTACAAAGCAGTATGCGGTAATGCACAGAGACACTGCTAAACTTTATTTGAATATTACTCATTGTAAATCAGTTAAATATATCGTAAAGGTTGATTGCCAGAATTCTTATCATGATAATGCCATGACTTATTTCTTTCTATTTAGAATAAAGAATGAGATTTTATCATGTACTATCATCAAATGGTGTTTTATATATGTGTTTTATAGACTAGAATGTTAAAAAAACAGAAGGTGCAGAAAAAAAAATGAAGTAACTAGGAAAAGTAGAAGAAATGTGAGAGGAGTGAAATTGAGAAAAAAAAAAAAAAAAGTGGAGAGATAAAAGTAAAAGAGCAACTGTAAAAAAATCAGAACTGGGTGCAAAAGAAAAAATGAACAAAGACAACAAAAGTAACTGAAGATCACAATTGCAAAATAGATATTACAATCAGAAAAGGTAAGTAGTGAAACTAACCACTATGACAGAAACAAAGGGGAATATCTAACAAAGAGTAAAAAAAAGGAAAGTATGTAAATAAAACTAAAACAACAAAAATGTAAAAGTGATTGCAAAAAAATCAAGCATAAAAATAAAAGCTGAAAAAAGAAGACAAAGATGAGTAAAGAAAAATCAAAACAAACAACCAGCTACACAAAACTCTTTGTACAACTATTCCTACAAGAAAAGTGAACATAAACCACCAATTACCTACAATCTCCCACTGTAAACCCCCTCCTTACCTGGTACGCTCCATCATCCTGACCCATAGACTGCAAGGTGTGGGCAAGTGTCTTCAAGCGCCGTATCATCTCATCTGGTCCAAGATCTTCTATGACTTCCCGGCACCCAGGAGGGTAAAGGATGGTCAGGTTGTCCCCACGACCCATCCTTACCACCTGTTCAAACAAGTGCCACTGATATAAACTTTAACAAAAGAGTCAACAATAAACATGTAATATGATAGATGGACAATATCTGACATAAACAGAATACCTTTTAATTTTCTATCTTTCATTTATTTATATAACTGAACTAGAACATATTTCTAAGAATGGAAATCAATGAATGGAAGGACAAGGAAGATATGCAGTAATATAAATAACATCCTCCATGTAGCAGAAGAAAGCGTATAATCAACAAGTGGATACACTTAGTGGCGAGTCTGTACAACAATCTCCTGCAGTGAATGCGTGGAGGATTCTTTGTTTTCATTGGCAGGGGATGTGGAGCAGTAGCTACCCATAGTAGGGTCACATGGGGCAGAACCCCATTGTAAATCCTGTGAATATTATCTATATTTCTCAGAGTAATTTCCGATGGAACCTTTATCAACTTGTATCAGGGCCATAAATTTATGGGTTTTAAGGAATTCTGCAAAAAAATTTCTAAATATTTAGAAAGTAGAGTTAGAGAAATAAATCAGTAAAAAACTTCTCGATCCATTAGCCTTGACTATTCTGACAAATTACCTAATGCATATAGGAATAAATAATATATATAAATATATATATATATATATATATATATATATATATATATACATATATATATATATATATATATATATATATTATATATTATATTATATACAATATATATACATACCATATCTATCTATCTATATATATAGAGATAGATATAGATATACATATAAATATATATAGATATAGATATAAATGTATAGATATAGATATATATATACATATATAGATAAATAGATAGATATATATGATATATATATATGTATACATATCTATATATATGTATATATATCTATATATATTATATGTATGTATATATATACGTATATCTATCTATCTATCTATATATGTATATATATATATATATATAATATATATATATATATATATATATATATATGTATAGTACATATATATATATATATATGTTATATAAGATATAGATATATGGATAGATTTATATATATATATATATATATATAATATATTTTATATATAAGATATAGATATATGGATAGATTTAGATATATATATTACATAAATATATATATGGATGATTAAATATAGATTATAGATATAATATATACATATAATATATATATATATAGATAGATAGATAGATATAGATATATATATATAAACATATATATATACATAGATATAGAATATATACATATTATATAAATATATAGATATATATATATATATATATAGATATATATATATACATATATTATATAAATATATATAGATAATATAGATATATATTACATATACATATATATATATACAACACACACACACACAC
>NW_020870247.1:7500-13584 GCF_003789085.1 Penaeus vannamei | reverse complement strand
ATTTGATATTTATCAGTTATTATTTTGGTTATTATAATGATCACGATAATCATTATTCTATTATATTATCATTATCAATATTGTTTATATATATTATTATTATTATTATTATTATTATTCATTATTATTATTATTATTATTATTATTATTATTATTATCGTTATCATTATCATTATCATTATCATTATCATTATCATTATCATTATCACCATCATCATTATTATTATTATTATTATTATTATTATTATTATCATTATTGTTATCATTATTATTATCATTATTATTATCACTATCATTATTGTTATCATTATTATTATATTACTATCATTATATTTATTATTATTATTATTATTATTATTATTATTATATTATTATTTATATTATTATTATTATTATTATTATTATTTATTATCATTATCATTATCATTATTATCATCATCATGTTGTTGTTGTTTTTGTTGTTGTTGTTATTGTTGTTATTTATTCATTATTATATACTATTATCAATATTGTTATTGTAATTATTTTCTTTTTTATTATCAATCTTTTATCATTATTATTATTATTATTATTGTCATTATAACTGTTATTACTATTATTGTTATTTTCTATTATTTATCATTCTCGTTATTATTATTATTATTATTATTATTATATTATTATTATTTTACTATTATTATTATTGTTATATTTATTGTTATATTATTATGTATTATTATTATTATTATTATTATTATTATATCATCATCATAATTATTATTACCATTATCACTATTTTATTATCATCATTATTATCATCATTGTTAGCATTAGTAGAAGTAGTTAGTAGTAGTATATGTTGATGGTATTATCATTATTAACATAATCATGTTGTTATTAATATTGTTAATGTTATTTCTATAACAATACTGATTATTACTATCATTAGCATTACCATTATCATCACCATCACTTTCATCATCCTCATTATCATCATCATCCTCATCTTCATCATTATCATTATACTTATATTCATGTATATTATTATTATTATTATTATCAGGATTATTATCATCAATATTGTAATCGTTATCATATTCATTATCGTAATCTTTATTATTGGTAATATCTTTATTATTATTATAATTATAATCATTATCATTATCTTTATCATCATTACTATTATCATAATATATTATTATCAATAACAAATATATTATTATCATTATTTCTGTCATTTTTGTTATTATCATTATCATCATTACTTTTATTATTAGCATTATCATTGTTCTTTATTAACATTATCATAATCATTACCAATGTTATTACCATTTTTACCATGTATTATCATTAGTATATTCATCATCACAACTGTTGTAAGTTATGATAATAATATTAATTATTAATTTTAGTGATGCCATCACTAGTATTACTTTTATTATTACTACTAGTCGTTATTATTTTCACTATTCTCATTATCATAATCGTTATTTTTATGATCATTATTTTATTTCATTTTTATCATCTTTATTTTCTTTAATATCTTTATCTCTATTATTGTTATCATTAATGATATGATTGAGATTATCCTAATTAGGCACATTTCTTTTTATCATCTTTATTACTATGGTTATCATTATTCTAAATATTGCTTTTTATGGTAATATCTTCAGTATCATGTTTATATTCTAATGATTATTATTAGCAGTATCACCACTAATATTACAATTATTATCATGACTATTTTCCTCTTAAATATTATTGTATTATTATCATTATATTTGAATTTATTATTCTTATTTTCTTTACTATCTTCATCCCTACTATTGTTATCACCATTACTGATAGGATTGAAATTATCCTTAATTAGGCACATTTCTTCTTATCTTTATTACTATGCTTATCATTATTCTAAATATTTCTTTTGGTGGTAATATCTTCAGTATCATATTTATATTCTAATGATTATTAATAGCACGTCATCACTATTATTACTATTACTATCATGAGTATTTTCCTTAAATAATTTGTATTATTTCTTAAATGAATACTATCAATTTCTTCATTATTTATCATCATTATGCAATATATATTTATTAAAGGTTTCGTTTTAAAACACTAAATTGTATGCAGTTTTATTAAGTAATTATATAAAATAGGTATCTTTTATAGAAATACAATATTTCTCTTACCTAAAAAAATGTGAAAATAGCACCATTCCTTGATTTTTTTTTATTTGTTTTTTACTTATTAAAGTTCTTAATCACTAGCGTTTTTATCGTCTTCTCTTCGCCATAGTTTTACTTAAACGTTTACCCGTTTTTTTAACAATAAAGCAGTTTGACTTTTGTTGCTAGTGGGTTAATTTTGCCTTTTATTAATTTCACTTCACACGTTTTCGGTTTCACTCGGTGTTATTTTTTCTTCTGTTTCTTCCTCTCTGTTATTTCTTTTGTTTTTTCTTCCCTGTGTTATTTCTTCTTCCTTGTTATTCTTTCTTTTATTTCTTCCTCCCTGTGTTATTTCTTCTTCCTTGTTATTCTTTTTTTTGTTTCTTCCTCCCTGTGTTATTTCTTCTTCCTTGTTATTCTTTCTTTTGTTTCTTCCTCCCTTTGTTATTTCTTCTTCCGTGTTATTTCTTTTTTGTTTCTTCTTCCCGGCCGTATTTTGGCTCTTTTGCCTCTTCTTGTCCCTTTTGTCTCTGTCTTCCTCCTGCCGCGTGGACGCCAGCATCAGCTTCGTGAAAGCCTGGCATTTCTTGAACGCGGATTTCCAAAGCTTTATGTTTCTGAGCGGCGACAGGTCCTCGAGGTACCTCTCCATGTCCTTCAGCGTGGCGAGGAAGGTCGGCCGACTCGATCCGTCCTTCTCCGCGTTCTGTCTGCGTAGCCTGTAGCAGAGGAAATCGACGGGGGAGATGTTCCACCGGGTGTAATGGTGGGGTCTCTTGGCGTTCGCCTCGCACGTCTCGACTGAGCCGAGGGAGGGTATCAGGTCCTGGCAGCTGGCTATGACTTTGTCGCACTTCTCGCACTTCAACTGGCCGAAGAACATGTGGTAGTAGGCTTCCCCGCCCTCCACGGTCTGACAGCATGTGAGACACTCCACCTTCGTCTCAAGTTTGGGTTTGTCAGAGGCGTTTAGGAACAGGTCAGTCTTCATGAACATTGCTTCTTTGTTGGCCAGTCGTTGGTTACTAGTTCCAGGCTTGTGTTGGTGCCGTCTGCGTGGAACAGGTGGATCACTTGTTACATCACTAACTTTGAAATCTTGCGGACAATAATGTTTCACTCTGGATCCATCTTTTGCGTTTGGATCAAAACGGAAACGACTTCCTGAAAAGGAATCCTGCGAGATCCATTTGGGGGGGTTAGGCTTTCTCTTTTGTTTGGCTGATGCGTCTGAAGCTTTCTGAACTTTTGATGAATAATTTCTTTGCACAATTTGCTCGCGATGACTTGTTCCAGGATAAGTTCCATTTGGTGCACTTGAAGCAGGATGACTACTCTTTATTACTTTTGTTTTATCTTCGTCTGGCGTGTTTATAACCGGTTCAACATCTATCGTTAAATCTACTTCCGAAATAATTTTATGGCAACCATTTTCCATTTTGGTTCTGTCTGGTGAACTCCGAGCAAAATGTTCAATTGCTGAGCTATCATCTTGCACGGTTTTCCTGCGGTAGCTGCCTTCTCTCGAGTGTCTATCTGGTGCAACTGATCCATCCTGCCTACTTGCTGTTGAACAATCTCTTTGCAAAAATTGCTCTTCGTGATTCATCTCCGTTTTCGGTACGACGGTGGTACCAACATCTGAATGATTACCTTGTGATTCCATTTCTTCCATTCTTCTACGGTACATATTAACCCAATCTTTTTGTGGAGGTTGCTCTGGACCATGATCCTTACGCCTCACACGTCGAATGCGCTTTAACTCGGGTAGTTTAGGAGTGTTTACGGGGAGTGTATGAACCGCCTGAGATGGACTGGGGTTATTTGCGGGTCCACTGTTAAGAACTGCAGTTGTTTCCTCACCCTGAAGAGATTGTTCAGATGTCTGTGTTAGTTGTTTGTTAGCATCTACCGGTGGGATAGATACCTCTGTTGGCTGTGCAGGACTATTCTCTGGTGTTACTTGAACAATCTGAGAACAAGCATCCTCAAGTGATGAAGGCACATCTGAAGGTGTCATATCAGCTGCAACTTCTGTAGAATGGATATAAGTGCCCCCTGATATAGACGTATTTTCAGGTGTCACACTACCTACAAGCGGCATAGACATGGGTAGAGTTGAAAGCGTATATTCAGGTGTCACACAAGTAGTTGTTACTGGTGTCAAATCAGGTGTATCTTGTGGAACATTCATCTGTAGCCCAACTACAGGTGGTGTAGAAACATTCATGACATTGTTCTCCACTGGTGTAGATGGTGTTACACCATTCACGAGCTTGTTTACCTCTGATATAGGTGGTGTTAAAGCACCTACAGAATATGCACGATCACCTGCAGGTGGTTTAGGAAGAATCTCGCTTGGTTTAGATGTCTTGCGATGCCTATTCAAGCGTTTTAGACTTTTTGATGCTTTGAAGTCAATCTTGGGCGGTGCTGCACGAACGATTATTTTCGGTTTTGACTTGCTTGCAGGTCGAATATTACCAGATTTTGGAGTAGCACCTGTAGACTGACGAGAGACACCTTGAGTCGAACCCAATTTCGAGTTATTTGATGAGAATTCAGGTGATAGAGAGGTTCTTTCACTCGGTTCTGTCTGCTTGTTCTCTGATGAATTGTTCTCGAAGTGTGTGTCCTCGTCATCTAGTGTATGAAAGGGAGAGGAAGAACAGGATAACGAATCCTCTGTGTCACAAAGTTCATCCGTTTCTTTTCCTTGGTTTCCGGGTGTTGCAGGATCGCTATCAGGAGGCGTTAAGCGATCCTCCGGCGTATTTGAAGGCTGGAAATTGCCGGATTGTGGAGGAGCTTCTGTAGGAGAGAAGACACACTGAGAGATACCCAATGCCACGTTATCTGAGGAGTCGTTTGGGGATTCACTTCCTCGATCCTGTTCTCTCTGCGTGTTGTCCTTGAAGGTGTTCTTGATATGCAAAAACCGGTCGGCCTGTTTATAAACGGGTGAAGAGGAATGGAGTAAGGTATTATTTTCTACCTCATCATACTTATCAATTTCGTCTTCTTGGGCTTCTGGTGTTGCTGGGATACTTTCAGGTGGTGTTAAACAACCAATTAGTGTGGGGGAGTTCGCATGTAAAATGTTAGATGTACGGGTTTCTTCACAGATTTCTCGTTTTCTGTTATCTGTCGGGCTGTCCTCATCCTGTTTATGAAAGGGAGAGGGATAGATTAAATTTTTATTTCCTAAATTACCACAGTCCTCTGTTTCTATTTCGTGGTTTTGTAGGGTTGTAGGGACACGATCAAATGACGTATCACAATCAACTCGCGTCAGAATACTCTCACATAGCTTCAGTATATCTTCAATTTGAGAATTGCCAGCTAGTTCAGTAACAACTGCAAGGGTTTCTCGATCCTCTTCTCTCAGCGTGTTATTTGCGAAGTTTTCGACGTCGGAATTCCGGTCAACCTGTTTATCAACGGGAGACGAAGAACACAATGGTACATTATTTTCCGGTTCGTCACCAAAAGAATTCCTGTCAGTCTGTTTATCAACGGGATGTGCATTATTTTCCGGTTCGTCACAATAATCCATTTCCTTTTCATGGTCTGTGCTGGTGGAGTATCTTCGCGGAGATAGATATCGTCCTCATCTGAACTCTCATCCTCCTCAAGAAGAAATAAACCTAAACGAAGCATCAGTCTTCGTCTTGACTCTGCGTCTACTGTGTGGAGTAGATACCGGAGTATGAGTATAATTAGCTCCGTTGTCTTCCTTTACTGCTGAGGTCTTCAGGTAGTAAGAGAAGTGTCTGTTGAGAGAAGTGTGTGGCCTTCAACCATCGGGGTCTCTTCGAGGTTCTCACTTACAGACGAAGGGGTGGAAGCGACGTCGTAGTTCGTCTGGGGGCAATCTTGCGTGCGGTTCTCGTCAGTCTTGTGGAGATTCGGTGGATCGTGAGTATTTTCGTCC
>NW_020870247.1:0-2500 GCF_003789085.1 Penaeus vannamei | reverse complement strand
CATGATAATTATCTTAATAACCATGAGAATTATCATAACAATAACCATGATAATTATCTTAACAATAACCATGATAATTATCTTAACAATAACCATGATAATTATCTTAACAATAACCATGATAATTATCTTAACAATAACCATGATAATTATCTTAATAATAACCATGATAATTATCTTAATAATAACCATGATAATTATCATAACAATAACCATGATAATTATCATAATAATAACCATGAGAATTAACATAACCTTATAACAATAACCATGAGAATTATCATAACCTTATAACAATAACCATGAGAATTATCATAATAACCTTATAACAATAACCATGAGAATTAGCATAACCTTATAACAATAACCATGAGAATTATCATAATAACCTTATAACAATAACCATGAGAATTAGCATAACCTTATAACAATAACCATGAGAATTATCATAATAACCTTATAACAATAACCATGATAATTATCATAAAAATAACCATGATAATTATCATAAAAATAACCATGATAATTATCATAAAAATAACCATGATAATTATCATGACAATAACCATGATAATTATCATGACAATAACCATGATAATTATCATGACAATAACCATGATAATTATCATGACAATAACCATGATAATTATCATGACAATAACCATGATAATTATCATGACAATAACCATGATAATTATCATGACAATAATGATAATTATCATGACAATAATATATAATTATCATGACAATAATAATCATAATTATCATGACAATAATAATCATAATTATCATGACAATAATAATCATAATTATCATGACAATAATAATCATAATTATCATGACAATAATAATCATAATTATCAGGACAATAATAATCATAACAATAATAATAACCATGATAATTATCATAAAAATAAACATGATAATTATCATAATAGCCATGATAATTATCATGATAACCTTATAATAATAACCATAATACTTTATCATAATAATTATCATAATTATTATGACAACTTTATCATAATAATTACCATAATTATTATGACAACTTTATCATAATAATTACCATAATTATTATGACAATAATAATGATGGCACTAATAATCATAACAATAATAATCATATTATAATGAGAACCATAATGATCATAATAACTATAATAATCATCATAATCATTATAATTGCCATAATAATAAATATAATTGCCATAATAATATATGTAATTAGAATAACAATCATTTTAACATTGATCATAAAATTTGCATCAATCGCCGTTTGACATAGTAATTGTAGCAATGATTATGAAATCAAATATAGCCATGATTACCGTTAAAATAATACTGATGATGCCAGTAATGATGATAACGATAATCATCAGTAAAAAAATAATATGAACGATGATATCAACAAAGATAAAATGGTTCAAGTTTATGATAGTAAAAGATAACGTCAAATTGAGTTTTACTTACAATCTGTCAGGAGTTCAAGTTCAGCGAGCGTCACTACACACACTATCACAGTAACACACCTCAAGTAGTAAAAACAAACACTGCATTTGCCTTACACCTTTATATAAAATTTTATGGTATACACGTATCTCGATTGGTCATCCCAACTTTGCCTAGTTCCTCCCCAGTAACCCAAGTAGGGTAATGGGCACTTGGTCGATATAACTGCCAGTTAACTATCGCGTCAGATCGTAAATAATGTATTCAGAAAAGCAGGAACATGGGGAGGAATGTGTATTTTCTGCGGCAAAGCTAATTCGGATATTTTGTGTTTTCGAAGGCAAAGCTAATTCAGGATATTTTGTGTTTTCGAAGGCAAAGCTAATTCAAGATTTTTTTATTTTTTTAACAGATAAGAATGCGATTTTGATGTGTTACATCGCCTCCGCTATTCGCCAATACCAATATATAAACAAACAGACGTATTCTCTCTCGCACAACAAGGAAATAAAAACTAGTTTGTTTACGCAACTTTCCAATGCTCTTGGTAAAAGCCTGAATTAACTATTAAGCAAACAGTAAGTACACTCATTAGTATCAACATTTAATTTATGGCCGTTTTTTCTTTGCCTCTTACGATAAGAATGAAGAGAAAAGTAAAATATAATAATAATAACGTCTTGTGCAGTTCGACTGAGCGGCACGTTCCCGAGTTGTACGACCCCGATAAAGCGAACGTGGACGAGAAAAATTCCATAAAAAAGGACTGGCTATTCTTAGCGTTATTATTTTTTAATTACACCAACTTCATGAAATGTACTTCAAACCTTCAACGAAGCGCATTTGTATTCTTAAAATCTAAAGCAATTGAGGTAGATTTTTCGGACAGTTACCCTAAATTACTGCCTTAAAAGTGTTTTCATGTTCTGTTAATTCAAATAAATCATCATAAGCAAATAATACAGAAGTCGTATTTGGCAATACATTTCATTTTTAATTTTCGTTAAATTATTACGAAAGGCAACTTCAATCTTCCAGTTCTATAATCT
>NW_020870245.1:290196-295196 GCF_003789085.1 Penaeus vannamei | reverse complement strand
TCCCCTCTTCCCCCTCCCCCCTCCCCCCTCCCTCCTCCCTCCTCTCTCTCTCCCATATTCTCCCTCAACCTTCCTCTTACTTCTTCCTAATTCTCCCTTCCTCTCGCCCTACTATTCCCTCTACCCTCCATTTTTTCGTCTATCCCTCCTTCTCCCTCTCCCCTGCTCCCTCCCCCCTTTGACCCTCTCTCCCTCCCCCTCCTCCCTCTAACTCTCTCTCCATCCCTCTCCAACTCTTTCCCTCCCTCCCCCCTCCCCCTCTCTAACCCTTTCTCCCTTCCTCCTCCCTCCCTGTCTCCCTCCCCCTCCCCCTCTAACCTTCCCTCCTTCCTCTCCTCCTTCCCACCCTTCAGGCCTCTCTCCTTCCCTCCCCCAACCTCCCTCATACCCCCCCCCACCCCCATCCCCTCCTTACCCTCCCTCTCCTCCTCCCCTCCCCCCCACCTTCCCACCCCTAACCCCTCCCCCTCCTCTCCTCTTTCCCACCCCTCGCCCTACCTCTCCTCCTTCCCACCCCTCCTTACCCTCCCATCCCCCTCCATCCCTCCCTCTCCTCCTCCCCTCCTTCCCCTCCCACCCCTCCCTACCCCCAATCCCCCTCCTTACCTCCTTACCCATTCCCCCTCCTTACCCCCCATCCTAGCCCTCCCACCCCTCCTTACCCCCCCAACCCCCTCCCTACCCCTCCCACCCCCTTCCACACACAACACACACACACCGGAAGATTGCAATGTTGCCACCGCCCGTCTATCAACCCAGGGTTCCCCATTATGCCATTAATTGCAACATCTCTGCAGTTGTTTATGTTTCGGTGGGGGGGGGAGGGGGAGGGGAAGGAGGGGGAGGAGGGTGTGGGGGGGGAGGAGGGGGAGGGGGGGGGAAGGTGGGGGGAGGGGAGGAGCGAGGGGAAAGTGTGGAGGGAGAGGACGAAGGAGGAGGGAAGGGGGCAGGGGTTGGTGAGAGGAGGGTGAGGGAGGGGGGTGGAGGAGGGGAAAGGGGTGGGGAAGGAGGTTGGAGGAGAAGGAGGAAGGGGAGGAGGGGGAGGGTTGGAGGAGGAGGAATGGAGGGGAAGGAGGGGGAGGGTTTGGAGGAGGGAGGAGGGGGGAGTTGTTTCTCGTCTGCCTTTTTGTGTTGTTATTCTTTTTTCTTTCTTTTTCTTCCTTTTCTTATTCTTCTTTTTTAAATTCCTTTTTATTTTATTTTATATTTTTTTCATTTATACTTTTTTTTATTCACTTTTCCTTTTTTTTTGTCATTTCTTTTTCCTATCCTGTTTCTCTTATTCATTCCTCCATTTCTTCTCTTTCTTCCTCCTTCCTTTTAATTTCCTCTTCCTAGATCTTTCTTCCCTTCAATTCCTTTATATTCCTTCGTCTCTTTTCTTAATTTTCTACTTCCTTTTTTATCTGATTTCTCTCCCTCCTCGTTTACGTCTCGTCTTCCTCTTCCTCTTCTTCTTCTTCCTCTTCTTCCTCCTTAATTTTCTCCCATCTCCCTCCTCTTCCTCATCCTTCCTACTTCTTCTTTTCCTTCTCTTTTCCTTCTCCTTTGTTCCTCTTTCCTTTTCTTTCTTCTTCTCGCCTTTCTTCTTCCTCCCTTTCTCCTCTCCTTTACCACCTCTTCTCCATTTTCCTTTTCTTTATTCTTTATTCTCCATTGTCTCTTCTATTGCTGTTACTTTCAATAATTATTTTGTTTGTTATTTTTGTTATTTGTATTATTACTATTATTATTTTGTTATTTATATTATCATTTTTGTTATTATTATTATTGTTAATACCGTCGGTTTTATCACTGTTACTATTTTTATAATTATGATTATCATTATTGTTATCATTATTATCATTATCATTATAATTACTATTATCATCATTTTATAATAATGATATTATAATTATTAATATTATCATCATCATTTGATAATAATGATATTATCATATTTATCATTATTATTGTTGTTGTTGCTGTTGTTTTATTTTCATTTCTAATATCATCAATATCATTATCATCATTGTCATTACTGTCATTATCCTTACTATCATCATCATCATTTAATCTTTTCGAATTATTAATTTGTATTTCTTTCACGTTTTATTTATCCATTTATTTAGTCATGCTTTATTTTGCTTTCTATTTGTGCATCTTTTATTACTTTCTCACGTGCGCCAATTATCTTAATTATTTTCTTTTGTGTTTATTCTTCTTGATCTTTCATTGATAGCAGTGCTTTGGTGGATTTTTTAAATTAAGGAATAAGAAGAGAGGAAGAAATTGAAGGAATGGAGATATAGACGAGAGAGAAGAGAGATATAAGAGAGACGGAGAGAGAGAGAGAGAGAGAGAGAGACGAGGAGAGAGAGAGAGAGAGAGAGAGAGAGAGAGAGAGGAGGAGAGAGGAGGAGAGAAAGAGAGAGAGAAGGTAGAGAGGAGTGAGGAGCGAGAGAGAGAGAGAGAGAGAGAGAGAGAGAGGAGAATGGAGCGAGAGATGCGGGAGGAGAGAGGAGAGGTTGTGAGTACGGGGGGAGTGAAGAGAAGGGAAAGAGGGAGAGAAGAGAGAGAGAGAAAGAGAAAGATAGAGATTTGTATGGTAAGGATGGAAAAAGAGCAGCAGGAAAAAAAAAGAGAGGAAGAAAAGGAGGGGAGAAGCACCGAAAAAAATACGATAAGAATAAGTATATAAATTGAAAAAAAAAATACAAGACAATCCGAAAATAAAAAGAGAGAAAAGAAGACAGACAGAGGAGAAAGAGAGAGAGGGACAGGACAGACAGTGGAGACAGGAGTACAGCATCCATCTCACCGATCCATCCATCCATCCTACAGCACAGGACAAGGACTAACAACAGCAACAGACGACCTCCTTCTCCCTTTGTTCTCCCCGCAAGCCCGGGAGCACTGAAGCTTCTCGGAAGGAGAGATTATAATTAAGCCATAAAGCGACAGCTGGGGATTGCGCTTTTGCTGCTGTCTCGGGCTCCCGAGGGCGAGAGTGGGAGAAGGGAGAAGGGGAGATGGGAGATGGGAGGGATGGAGAAGGCGAGGGGAGTGAGAGGTGGAAGGAGAGGTGATTGGAAAGGAGAGGGGTGACGGCTGGTGGATGGTGGAGGGTAGGGTTGAGTGGGGGGGGCGGGTAGGGGTGGGGAGAAGGAAGGAGGAAATGGCCAAAGGGAGAGATGAGGGGGACGGGAGATGGGGGGGAGAGGGTAAGGAGAAGGGACAGGGATGAGCGGAGAGGGGGGAGGAGAGGGGGCAAGGAGGATGGGGCGGAGGTGGGGGAAGGAAAGGCGAAGCGAAGAGAGTGGAAAATGAGAGAGGTGGTGGAAAAGAAGAAGGGATGGGAGAGGGGAGAGGAGATGAGAATGAGCTGCCTGAGGTGGCGAAGAGGGCGAGGTCGTGAAGCAGAGGGTGGGGAAGGAGGAGGGAGAGCTGGGGCGGGTGGAGAGGAGAGGCAAAAGAAGAGGATCGGGGAAGGGCAAGGAGAAGGAGTGGAGGAATGCGACGGATGGGGAGGAGGGAGTGTGGTAAGGAAGTTGGAGGAGAGGAGAGGAGGGGAAGGGAAGCGGAGGGAAGGCGGAAGCAGGAAGCGGAGAGAGGGGCATGAAGAAAGAAAAGGAGGGCGAGGTCGGAAGGAGAGGGGAAGGATCGAGCAGAGGGGAAGAGCAGAAAAAGAGGGAGGGGAGGGAGCGAAGGAGAGGGCTAGGTGGGAAGGAAGGGAGGAGAAGAGGGAGAGGAGAGGAAGCGGAAAGGGGGGAGGGATGGAGGGGGAGAGGGAAGGATGGGAGGGGGAGGGGAGGGAGGAGAGAAGAGGAGAGGAGAGTGAAGCTGGAGGGAAGTTGGAACCGGAGCAGGTTATGGGAGGGGAGAGGAGAGGAATGGACAGAGGAGAGGAGAAGAGGAGAGGAAATAAAGAGAACACACACACACAGACAGAGACAGACAAAGGCAGACAGGCAGGACAGACAGATAGAGAGAGAGAGGCAGACAGACAGACAGAAGAGAGAAGAGAGACAGGACAGACACGACAGACAACAGAATATATATTATATACTAATATTATCTATATTATAGAGAGAGAGAGAGAGAGAGAGACGAGAGATGAGAGAGAGAGAGAGAGAGAGAGAGAGAGAGAGAGAGACAGACAGACAAACAGACAGACAGACAGAGAGAGAGTGAGAGAGCAGGCGACAGACAGACAGAGAGAGAGAGAGAGAGAGAGAGAGAGAAGAGAGAGAGAGATGAGAGAGACGAGAGAGAGACAGACAAACAGACAAACAGACAAACAAACAGACAGACAGACAAACATACAGACAGACAGACAAACAAACAGAGAGCCAGACAGACAAAGAGACAGAAAAAGACAAAAAGAGAGACAATACCCAGTATCCTACCCATATATCTCAGCTCCTTGTATAAACCAATTCCAACCCGGGTATTTGCAGGTACCCGGGGTTATTCGGGGTAACCCATCAACAATACTCATTACAATTAACCCCTGTGATGTATGCACTTGCTTGGCTGATTGGTGTGTGGGTATGCAATGGCTAGTTATAATTTTTCTCTTTTTTTTTTCCTTTTTTTTTTAAAGGTTTAGGAAAAAAGAGGGATTTTTTTTTTTTTTTTTTTTTGAAAAATGGGTTTTCGGATTCTTTGTAATGATGGGCTTTCTATTTTTGTTTTCTTTATTTTTTTGTCTTCTTTTCTTTTTTCTCTCTTATTTTTCAAAGATTTTTTTTTTTTTTTTTTTTTTGAAATATGAAGTATGGTTCCTTCTCAACAATGGATATTTTTTCTCCTATTCCCCTTCATTCAGTTCTTCTCCTTCCTCTCTCTCCCTCCTTCCTTTCTTCCCCTCCTCCTATACCCATTCCTAGTTCCTTCCCATTCCTCTCCCTCCTTTCTTTTCCCCCCTCCTCCTCCTATTCCCCTTCCTCCACCCTTCACTTCCCCTTTTTCCTCTCCCTCTTCCTCCCTCCTCCTATTCCCCTCCTCCACCCTCCCCC
>NW_020870245.1:282696-285196 GCF_003789085.1 Penaeus vannamei | reverse complement strand
CTCTCTCTCTCTCTCTCTCTCTCTCTCTCTCTTCTCTCTCTCTCTCTTCTCTCTCTCTCTCTCTCTCTCTCTCTCTCTCTATTTCTCTCTATTTCTCTCTCTCTCTGTCTGTTTCTTTCCATCTTCTCTCCCTCTCTCTCTCTCTCTTCTCTCTTTTTCTTTTTCTTCTTCTTCTTCTTCTTCTCTCGCGCTCGCTCTTATTGTTATCATTAACATCATCCTCATTATTCTTTTGATTCTTATCATTATGTCATTATCGTTTTTGTTATTATCAATGTTATTATACTCATCATAATTATCATCACTATCATTGTTATTGTCATTGCTATTATTGTTGTTGCTGTTGTTGTTGTTATCATTATCGTCATTATTATCATTAATATCATTAATATTAGTATTATTGTTATTATCATTATCATTGTTATCACAACTAATCTTATGATTAGTATCATTCTTCCTTATTATTATTGTTATTATCATCATCATCATTATCATAGAATTATACTTTTTATTAGTATTATTAACTATATTACTATCATCATTATCATCATTATCATTATCATTATAGTCACTGTCATTACTATCATCACTATCATTGTTATTATTATGATTACTACTACTACCACCATTATTATTATTATTGTTTTTATCATTATCATTGTTTTTATCATTATCATTGTTGTTATATTTATTATCATTATCATTATCATCTATCTTCTTATTTCCACGTTTATTGCACCTTCCGTCTGTTCCTCTTTCATTCCTTCCTTCCCTGTCTGTTCTTTGACCTTTCGTATTTCACAGTTTTACTTCTCTCTTCTCTTTTCCTTTTTTTCTTTCTTTCTCCTTTTTTCTTTTTCTTTATTGTCGCTTATTTTCTCTCCCTTCCATTTCCTCTTCCTGTCCCTCTTTTCTCTGTTTCTTTTTTCATTCTTTCTTTCGTAAACTTTTCCTTATGTAAATATGTGTGTATTATTATTCTTTGTACACATATACGCACATACGCACACAGATACACACGTATACATTCACATGCGTAAATGGTTATGTGCATTCATGTCTGTTTATATATCGTATATACACGCACACATACATTACACACGCACACGAACACACACATACATACACGCATATTCATATACACGCATATGCACATGCACATTCATACGCACACACACGCACACGAACATACACACATACACATTCATACACACGCATACGCACATTCACGTTCATACGCACATGCACACACTCATTTGTATACATGTACACACTTACGTACGTTCATAAACACGCACACACACATACACACGCATAGCCGTATACATATACAAACATACGCCCTTACATATAAACACATACGTACATAAACACACACACATCAACCCTTCCCCCTCTCCCACTCCCCCCCATCCCTTAAAAGCGCAAATACACACACACACAATCACACACACACATACACACAGCCACAAACACACACGCGCATACTCACACGCACACACACACAGCCACAAACACACACACATACTCACAAACACACACATACTCACAAACACACACTCAAACACACACACAGAACCACAAACACACACACACAGCCACACACATACAGCCAAAAACACACACACACATACATACACACACACACAGAGAACCACAAACACACACACACACAGCCACACACATACAGCCAAAAACACACACACATACATACACACACACAGAGAACCACAAACACACACACAGCCACACACATACAGCCAAAAACACACCACCAACATACATACACACACAGAGAACACAAACACACACACACAGCCACACACATTACAGCCAAAACACAACACACACATACATCAACACACAGAGAACACAAAACACACACACACACACACAACAGACACACACACACATACACACCACACCACACACACAACACAAACACACACACACAGCCACACAACATACAGCCAAAACACACACACACATACACACACACACACAGAGAACACAAACACACACCACACAACACATCACACACACAACACACACACACACACACACACACACACACCACAACAACACACACACACACACACACACACACACAGCACACACACACATACACACATCACACACAACACACAATCAACACACACACATACAGCCAAAAATACACACACCACACACACACACACACACACAAACACACCCACACGCACACACACACACACGCACACACAGCACACAGGAAGTCACCCTTCCGCCATCAAAGTTTTTGAACCCGACTTACGATGTCTTAAAATTTCTTGAAATGACATACAATAAAATGATTACGTGGCATTACACTTACGTATGTACAAATTTGGCGCTAGTTTGTATGTGTCTAATTCCATCTATATTTTGCGTTTTACTGCTTGCGTGTAGGCAAGCAAACGTGCATGTGTGTGGGGGGAGGTTGTGGGGGGTGGGGGGGGGAGGGTGTGGGGGGGGGTGGTGG
>NW_020870245.1:275000-277633 GCF_003789085.1 Penaeus vannamei | reverse complement strand
AGGGGTTGGATGGGAGGAGAAGGGGACGGGGGGGTGGATGGGAAAGAAGGAGGGAAGGGGAAGGTGGGGGTGAAGGGGGGTGAATGGGAGGAAGAGGTGGAGAGAGGGAGAGGGGGGGGAGAGGGAGGTATTGAGGACCTCTGCACAAGGCTTGCCTTTTCCTTCTCTCTCATCTTTTCTCCTATCTAATCTTTCTCTCTCTTTTCACATCTCCTTTCTTCTCTTTCGCTCTCCTCTCTATATATACTATCTTTCTTTTCTTCTCCTTGTTTCTTTCTTTCTTTCTTTCTTTTGCCTCTTTTTCCTATCTCTACTCTATTTCACTCCCCTCTTATCTCTCTTTCTTTCCGCTTGCTTCTCTTTTCATCTCTCTGCTCTACTTTCTCTCGCTTGCTTAGTTTCGTTCGCTTGTCTTCTCGTCCTTTATCTTCTCCCTTTTCCCTCGTTCGCTTTCCTCTCATCTCTCTCTCTCTCTCTCTTCTCTTTCTCTATCTATCTAATCTTTGGTTATCATATCTGGAATTGATCTACTTATGTTCCATGTATATTTATTTCTCCCCCGTCTCCTCCTCTCCTTCTCTCACTCTTTTAATTTGTTTAATTATTCTTTCTTGTCACATTAATCGCATTTTATTCGTCTATTTCACCTTCGGTCTTAAATTAATTCTATCTATCTACATCTATCTTTTTAAATCATTATATATATATACATTTATTAAATCTGTCTATCAATTGTTCATGCTTATATGTCTTTAAATATCTATTTAAATAATCTAATAGATCTCTTTTTCTATTCCTGTCCTCCCCTTCTCCTCTTTGTTTCTCATTTCTATTCCTTTTTCAACTTCTTTCCTCCTTCCTCCCCCTTTCTCTTTTTGGTCTTTCTCTATCCACATCTCCTAGTTTTTTTTCCTTATTTTTTCTCTTTCCCACTATCCTACTTTCTTTTCTTCTCCCATCCCTTCTTCCTTTTCTCTTTCCCCCCTCTCTATTCTTTCTTCTCACTCCGCTCTTACATTTCTCCATTCTCTCCCCAACTCCTCTCTCTGCCCCCTCTTTCTTTTTCTACCCCTTCCCTCCCCTTCGCTCATCTCTTTTCCTTCCCTCCCTTCCCTCCCTTCCCCTTCCCTCCCCTCCCTTCCACCTCTCATTTCCCCTTCCCTACCTCCTCCTCTCCTTTTTCACCTCCCTTCTTCCTTCCCATCCACAATCCACTTCCCCATTTTCCCTCCACCCTTCCACCTCCTACCCCTCCCCTCCCTCCCCTCCCACATCCCGTTCCCAACCTCTCCTCTCTCCCATTCCCCTTCACCACATCCCCTTCTCCTTCCCCTCCTTTCCCTATTCCCCAATCCCCTCCATCCCCATTTCCTCCTATCCCTTCCCCCTCCCTTCCCCTTCCATCCCTCCCCTCTCCCTCCCCCTCCCCTCCCCTACCTCCTACCTCCCTCCCTTCCAACCTCTCCCACCCCTACCTCCCTTCCCCTCCCCTCCCCATCCCCATCCCCAATCCACTTCCCCGCCACAAGCAAGATCCGCTCCGCCAATAAGCTAATATTTACCTGCAAGAAGACACCGTTGCAAAGCGTGGCAATGGCGGTCCGCTATTTGCCTCCCAATAAACATCGAGCGGCGGCAAAACGCTATTTTGAAAGAGTGGAAAATAGAGGTTGTGTTGCGCATTTTATTTGGCGGGAAGTGGGAAAGGAAATGAGGTTGTGAATGCGTAATTTTTTTGGCGGGAAAGTTTGGAAAGGAAAATGAGGGATTGTGATGCGTAATTTTTGGCGGGAAAGTTGGGAAGAAAATGAGGCTGTGATGCGCGTTTTTTTTTTTTGGCGGGAAAGTTTGGAAAGGAAATGAGGGTTGTGATGCGCAATTTTTTTGGCGGGAAAGTTTGGAAGGAAAATGAAGGTTGTTGATGCGCAATTTTTAAAGGGAAAGTTGGGAAGGAAAATGAAGGCTGTGATGCGCATTTTTTGGCAGGGAAAGTTGGAAAGGAAAATGAGGTTGTTGGATATAAGCAATTTTTTTTGGGGGAGGAAAAGTTGGGAGGAAAATGGAAGGACTGTGATGCGCATTTTTTGGCAGGGAAAGTTGGGAAAGGAAAATGAGGGTTGTTGATGCGTAATTTTTTTGGCGGGAAAGTTGGGGAGGAAAATGAGGGCTGTGATGCGTAATTTTTGGCGGGAAAGTTTGGGAGGAAAATGAGGGTTGTTGATGCGTAATTTTTTTGGCGTAAGTTGGGAAGGAAAAATGAAGGGTTGTGATGCGTAATTTTTTATGCGGGAAAGTTGGGGGAGGAAATTGAGAGGTTGTGATGCAAGCAATTTTTTTTTAGCGGGAAAGTTGGGAAGGAAAATGAAGGCTGTGATGCGCAATTTTTGGCGGGAAAGTCTGGAAGGAAAAAATGAGGGTTGTGATGCGCAATTTTTGGCGGGAAAGTCTGGAAGGAAAAAATGAGGGTTGTGATGCGTAATTTTTGGCGGGAAAGTTTGGAAGGAAAATGAAGGTTGTTGATCGCATTTTTGGCGGGAAAGTTGGGAAAGGAAAAATGAGGGTTGTGATGCGCAATTTTTTGGCGGGAAAGTTGGGAAGGAAAATGAAGTTGTGATAGCGCATTTTTTCTTTTT
>NW_020870245.1:265000-270000 GCF_003789085.1 Penaeus vannamei | reverse complement strand
CCCCTCCTCCATGCTGGAGCCGCCCGCCTCTTGTCCGCTGCTGCCTTCGTCATCACGGGAGGCCGCCATGTTCGGCGGTCCTGCTGGAGGGAGAATGCATGAGACTCACATAACACAGGGAATGCAATGGGGTCTGCATGGGAATCATACAATGTAGAAAATATTTTAGGACATGTATTTACTGTGTAATAAATATCTCTCGAAAATGTGAATTTGGCGGATATCCAAAAACGAAGGTACATCGTTTAACTCGCATGTGCGTTTGTCTTTGTATTTTTGTGAGTCTGCAATGTGTGCGTGCATGTAAGTGTAAGTGTAAATGTAAGAGAGAGAGAGAGAGAGAGAGAGAGAGAGAGAGAGAGAGAGAAGGAGAGAGAGAGAGAGGAGAGAGAAGAGAGAGAGGAGAGAGAGAGAGAGAGAGAGAGAGAGTGTGTGTGTGTGTGTGTTACTGTGTGTGTGTGTGTGTGTGTGTGTATGCGCGCGCGTGTGTGTGTATAAATAATGTTCGTGTGTGTGTATACATACGTTCGTGTGCGTGTATTTAAAGCACGTACCCAAAGATAAGCCAATTCTATCCTCCAATTTTAGTCGTAAATTTACGTATTTGTTTTATATTACTTTTTCTTTTTCTTTTCACGAAGAAAGGAATATGCAATGTTCCGGCTTTTCTGGATTAACTGACACATACTGGTAAAAAATTATACAATACTGCATGTATTTTTTTGTTATCCCTCTCTAAAGATTATATAAAACGTTTTTGAAAAATACTTTATTCCTCGCTATTGTTGCATGTACATCATATACGACTCATTTTCATAGAAATGAAATGAGAAAGGAATCACAGTGAGTTTTGAATAACATTCATATATTCACACGTGACATGCATAAAACCAAAACTTTAAACAGAAAATTATCAACAATTATCACGAGAAACACTAACATATATATGTATTTTTATACATATATCTACAGATTATTTTTTTGTTGGTAACCACAAACAATGAAAGTCTTTCTCACAGAATAAAAGGTTTGTCACAGGATATTAAAAATTGCATCGAAAGCAAAATATATTCAAAACATTTAC
Source organism: Penaeus vannamei (assembly GCF_003789085.1). Classification (NCBI taxonomy): domain Eukaryota; kingdom Metazoa; phylum Arthropoda; class Malacostraca; order Decapoda; family Penaeidae; genus Penaeus; species Penaeus vannamei. The sequence continues at coordinate 268,916 of NW_020870245.1, read as the reverse complement.
AACCGAAAATAAACGTAGACATAATATACCAAGCATAAATCTTTTTTTAAGGCGAAATTTACAACTTTAATTACGTAACATTTTTGAGCTTATAAAATCATAACATAGGGACGAATATGGAATCTCTCTTTCCCGCCAAAATGTCTCAATCCGTTAGGAAAAATGTCAATAGTCTCCATAAAACATCTTTCTAGAATATATCTTATTAAGGTGATGATACAACTGGCAGTCTGGTGATGACTGATGAAAGACTGACAGACTGGTTGTGATATCTGATAACTTAGGTTGGTGATGAAAACAATTTGATATACAACGATGCTATTCGGACACGTTGCATTCAACCAATCATCACCTCGTTCTTTTCCCGACTGAAAAGTTTAGCTGCAAACCCTCGTTCATATAAACATAAGGGATACGCATATCCAGCTATCAATACACAAGTAATAATAATCATAGATAAAAAAAAATAATAATAATCTCAAGAGTAACTTCCCACTGACGTCTTCAGTTAATTACCACAATTATTTTTTCCTACTTACAAAGCAACTTAAATTCATAAAAACAATATACTAGATGTAAGTGCTTTCGAAGAGTTACACTAAAGTTTACGCGTTCAATTACCCTCTTCTGCTAACCTCACGACGGAGCAGACCAGAAGATCCGATATAAAACATTTTTAAGCTTTATCGCATAGATCTAATCTGGCCACTTTTCTGCAATATGTTACTTTCTTTATAATTTCCATGTGATTATAGTAATCTGGTGTCCTCTAATGGCAAAGTGTGTAAATGGCCCGTAAATATCAGAGTGAAAGAATTGTTAGTTATTCATATTCTTATATTTTGCATCCACTTTTCTAATAACTAACTATTATCATTATCAATATCATTATCATGATTACTATCATCATTATTACCTTTATTATCATTAGTACCATCATTTTCATTATGTTTACCGTTATCATTATATCAACTACCATCATTGTTTTAATGATTATTATCAATAGTGACACGCCATCATCACCATTGCAATAATAATAATGATACTGATAATGATAACACTAATAACAACAATTATTATCATCATCACTATTATTATCATCCTTCCATTATTTTTATCATAATTATTTTCATCATTACTATTATTATCACTGTGGTCATTATCACTATCATCATCATTACTACTATCATTATCGTCATTATCATCATCATTATGATTACCTTAATTACAATCATTATCATTATCATCACTATTATGATTACTACCATTCCCACTATTATCATCTTCCTCACACCTTTATTTTCCTCATCCTTTTTTATCACCATTACTCATTATCATCATAATAAAAATTATCATCAAAATGTAGAGTTAAAATACCAAACTGGCCCACATCTGACTCACGAAACACAACAACCTGCTTATAAACTGTGCCTTTCGCTATCACAATGTTCGTATTCTTTACTCGATGGTAAAGAAAACGTTTTTTTACGTCATTACTCACTCCCCCCCCCCCCCAAAAAAAAAAAAAAAAAAAAAACAAGGACCAGAGTCTATAATAAAGCCGATATATTCAACAAGTGGGATTTTCTGGGTAAATTTCCCGCGCCAGAATGAGTAATGTTTATGGTTACGATCCTCCGGTGACTTCCAGAGGCTGCAATATTCATGCGGATATGCCTTTGTTTCTGGTGTTTTATCCTGGTATTTATTGCACTGTATTTTCTTCGATCCCTGTCTTTACCTAAACGTAATTACTAAAACTGGTGACGTTTCCAGAAAAAAAAAAGAAAATTTGTGTATATCGTTGGTTTTATATGTCTGATCCCTCGGCCACTGTCTTATCGTATTGCTCCCTCATGTTTAGCGATTCGATCATTTTCCCGCCATTTGATTAAAAGCAAATTTAAAGCTATTGTGGCCAAGTAGGAGACTTAAATTGCAAATGATATTCGATAAATAACTATTTTCCAGTCCAGAAAATGCAATTAGTATTTTTTTCTTCAATCATTAACTGTCAAAATCCGAAACTTCTTTTAGTAATTATTTCTTACTGAAGTCATCATCATTTCAGACAGCCACCGGACACAATCTACTACGTCCCTTCCAGATACAATAAACAGAGATTTTTATGTATAATAACCCCCACATTTCCCGAGCGTTTAGTGTCTTGATTCACAACCCTTAATCCTTACAACCAAGATATATCACAAGCACGAATCTCCACGAAGACGCCAAATGCTTTATCCGCACATTTTTTTCGACTAATGACCTCTTTATATATTGTTTAGAGACTCTGGATAGATTTATGTTATTTAGTTAAACCATAAATTTTGTACGTGACTTTTGCAATGATACGAGTGGCTGTGGTATGTATATACTCTGCAATCGAGTAAAAATCATGTATTTTTTTGAGAGAGAGAGAGAGAGAGAGAGAGAGAAGAGAGAGAGAGAGAGAGAGAGAGAGAGAGAGAGAGAGAGAGAGAGAGAGAGAGAGAGAGAGAGAGAGAGAGAGAGAGAGGAGAGAGGGGAGAGAGGAGAGGAGGAGAGGGAGAGAGAGAGGGAGAGAGGAGAGAGGAGAGGGGGGAGAGGAGAGAGGAGAGAGGGGGAGAGGGAGAGAGGAGAGGGGAGGGAGGGAGAGGAGAGGGGAGGGGAGGAGACGGAGAGAGGAGAGGAGAGGGAGAGGGACGGGAAGGGGGAGGGGAGGAAGAGAGGGGGGAGAGGAGAGAGAGGGGGAGGGAGAGAGAGAGGGGGAGAGGAGAGAGGGAGGGGAGAGGGAGAGAGGAGAGAGGAGAGAGAGAGGTGGGGGGACGAAGGGGGGAAAGCGAGAGAGTTTTAGATGCTTGACACTAAGAAAATATCTATTTAGCTATCTATCTATCTATATACAGACATTGTTCAATTGGCTACTAAACTGACAACTCAACTATCAAAAATTTATCACATTCCTTAACTCAGCTATTAAAAAATTATCATATTCCTCACAACAAGAATTCTACAAGTCATATAAGAATGAATCAACATAATATTTATCCAATCCTTTATTTAACTCTTACTCTCTTTATGTCTTTAATTTCATCCACCTCCCTATGTATATAACTTTCTCCCCTCTATGTACGTAAATTATCATTCTCTTTGTGCACAGAACTTTTTTCAAATATTAATACCCGAAGAGGAGAACCATTCTGACTCGAAACGTGAAGCACTTCCATTTAACTCTGTCTCAGTCATTTATATACGGATTCTTACCGTCTCGTTTCACGGAATATTAACGACATATGCGAAATATGAACGAGGGATACGAAACACGAATGAGGAATACGAACAGACAAATATCAATAGAATAATAATAGACAAATAAAAATAAACAAAATACTAATGAACGATTAAATGAAGCATTGACAGGACACGAAATATTAACAAGTATCAATAAAGTATAAAAAAATATGAGGGATATATATATGAGGAATAAAAGACGTAAATACTAACACGGGTATTCAATTATCAACTCTAAAAACTAGGCCTCTTGTTTGCACACAAACTCTCGAACTCTAGAAGAAAAGATATTTTGAGAAATGTTAAGTCAGAGAGACTCAAAAAGTCAAGCTTAAAGGGGCCAATAATAATTTTACAGACCCACGAATTGAACAAATAAATAAATATCACCGAACCGAAGTAAAATATCGAAAGAACAAATGAAAATTCTAAAGAGCCCAAAATTCGGTTAAAACAGACAAACTTTAAAGAATAAAACGGGTACGCGCTGCAAATGTGCCATAAATAGAAACTTGCCAGGGTATTGTGGTTCAGTCTACCCACAATTATGAAAAAGTTCATCCATTATATATGATCTTTGAAACAATAAGTCATTAATTTGTGAGAATCGAGATTCACAGAATGAGAAAGAAACGGGATTTAT
>NW_020870245.1:240000-255000 GCF_003789085.1 Penaeus vannamei | reverse complement strand
TGATCTGTGTATCTTCGTATATATGTTGATCTGTGTATTTCGTATATGTGATCTGTGTATCTTCGTATATGTTGTATCTTCGTATATGTTGTGTGTATCTTCGTATATGTTGATGCTGTGTATCTTCGTATATGTTATCTGTGTATCTGTATGTTGATCTGTGTATCTTCGTATATGTTGATCTGTGTATCTTCGTATATGTTGTGTGTATCTTCGTATATGTATCTGTGTATCTTCGTATATGTTGATCTGTGTATCTTCGTGTATGTTGATCTGGTGTATCTAGTATCTGTGAGTTTCTGAATATTTATGTATCAGTTTATCCGTGTATTTATGTATCTGCTTCTCTGCGTTATCTACGTATCTGTGTCTGTGCGTTCGCCTCCTGAATTCGCGTTTCCTTCTCCCCATCGATAGAAGGACTATGAAATTAATTAACACGTGTAGATATTAGTTTCATTCACGTATAATTATTTTTCTCTTTACGCCCCTGCATCATTAATTTCATCGATCACGTTGAAGGAGGAATCGATGAGGAGGACAAGTTTACATTTCTCTGTATAAATTGTTTCAGATAACTAACTGCTTATATAACTTTTTTTGACTCCTATTGAACACAGGTTTATATCTTTCTGAATAACTTGGTATTGTTTAGATCATTATGATTTTCTGAATAATTGTTTTCCATTAGATCATCATGAATTTTTGAATAATTGTTTTCCATTAGATCATAATGATTTTCTGAATAATTGTTTTCCATTAGATCATCATGAATTTTTGAATAATTGTTTTCCATTAGATCATCATGAATTTTTGAATAATTGTTTTCCATTTTACATATAAACTGTTGTAACTGAATACTTGTTTCCATCATTCGGAATAAGTCATTTCCCAACACATTTTCCATCATTATTTTTTTTCTTATTGATAATCAGCCAATTATCATCATTCGAATAAAACTACCACCTGAATACCTCTCCAGTCACCTTCCAATAAACCGAATACCTGTTAACGTAATTCGGAATAAACTGTTCCAAGAAATGCGTCGCTCAATCTCGCCCCTTCGTTCTCCGGCCCATGGTACTGCGATGCGGCGGCAGTATGTTGTACCCAAACTACCACTAACATCACTTGCCCTCCCTGCCTTGCTCCCCCCTGTGCCTCCCTCCCTCCCCTGCCCCTTGTCCCCTGTGCCTCCCTCCACTCCCTCCTGCCCCCTTGCCCTCCCTCCCTGCCCCCTTGTCCCCTGTGCCTCCCTCCATCCCTCCCTGCCTTGTCCCCCCTCCCTCCCCCCTTGTCCCCTCCCAAGCCCTTCTCTCCCTCCCTCCCTGTCCCCTCACCAAGCCCTCCACTCCCTCCTGACCCCTTGTCCCCTGTGCCTCCCTCCACTCCTCCCTGCCCCCCTGTCCCCTGTGCCTCCCTCCACTCCCTCCCTCCCTGTCCCCTGTGCTCCCTTCCTTCCCTGTCCTGTGCCTCCCTCCACTCCCTCCCTGCCCCCCTGTCCCCTGTGCCTCCTCCCTCCCTTCCCTGCCCCCCTGTCCCCTGTGCCTCCTCCATCCTCCTCCCCCCCCCTCCCCTTCCCTCCCTGCCCCCCTGTCCCCTCCACTCCCTCCCTGCCCCTTGCCCCTCCCCAAGCCCTCCTCTTCCTCCCTCCCCTTGTCCTCTCTACCTCCCTCCTCGCCCCCACTCGTTCTTCCTGCCTTTATACCCTCTCTCCTTCCCTACCTCATACCCACCTTTCCTCCCATCCTCCCTCCCTCACACCCATCTACCTCCCTCCTTCCTTCACTCACACCTCCCCATCCCCTCCTCCCTCCCTTCCTCACACCTACCCATCTTCCCTCCTCCCTCCCTTTACCTTACTCGTCCTCCCTGCCTCCATCTCTTCCTTTCCAGTTTCCGAATTTCTTTTTCTCTTCTTCTTCCTTCTCAATCCTCCATCTCTATCCTCCATCCTTCCTCCTCTATCCTCCTGCCTCCGAACATGTTTCTGACAACTGTTTATATAATTTTTTGTCTCAATTCCTGTCACCGTCACTGTCTTTGCCTCTGTCTGTCTATGTCAGTGCCTCCGTCACTGTTATTGTCAGTGTCTCTGACTGCCTCTGACTCTGTCTCTGCCCCCCTCTCTCTCTCTCTCTCTCTCTCTCTCTCTCTCTCTCTCTCTCTCTCTCTCTCTCTCTCTCTTTCTCTCTCTTCTCTCTCTCCTCTGTGTGTGTGTGTGTGTGTGTGTCTGTGTGTGTGTCTGTGTGTGTCTGTGTGTGTGTCTGTGTGTGTGTGTGTGTGTCTGTGTGTGTGTGTCTGTGTGTGTGTGTCTGTGTGTGTGTGTGTGTGTGTGTGTGTGTGTGTGTGTGTGTGTGTGTGTGTGTGTTGTGTGTGTGTGGTGTGTGTGTGTGTGTGTGTGTGTGTGTGTGTCTGTGTCTGTCTGTCTCTCCCCCACCACCACCACTCCGCCACACCACCAAGACACACTTTCCCACCACAACCTTTACATCCGCACGCTCCCCACCTCCATCCACTTCCACCCGCTCGCCCCCCCCCATCCCCCTGCCCCCTCCCTCCCCCTCCAACACCTCCATCTTTAAAACTTAACAATTCGCCACTTAAACCCCCGGCTTTGGCAACACGGCGAGGCAAGTCTGTCCTTCGGGAAGATGACCCCGGTTTATGCACCTCCTGTATCCCTTAATTCCCTTAAAAGCGACTATTCCCTTAAAGGCAACGGAAGCACGAGAGAGATGGGTCTTAAAAACATCCCTTTTTTCTACACTCTTAAAGTAACAGTTGCCGGTTAAGGGATAAAGTGTTCTTTAAGGCTATCTCTTGAAATGGCGTCGACTCGGCAAACTACGGTTCTCTTCCTGACTTTAATAGGCGAGCCCGGATTACCTTAAAGTGAACCGAAATTAAAGGATAGTCACCTTACGAATCGCTTTAATCACCTTACGAATCACTTTACTTGCCTTACTGATAAAAGTGCCTGTGCCTGTCTCTGTCTCTGTCACTGCTTCTGTCACCGTCTCTGTCTCTGTCACTGTCTCTGTCACTGTATCTGCCTCTTTCTCCGTCACTGTTTATCTCTGCCTGTCACTGCTCTCTCTACCTCTGTCTATCACTGTCCCTATCTGTCTCTGTTTCTATCCTTGTTTGTCTCTATCACTGCTCCCTCTGTCTCTGTATGTTACTGTCACTGCTGTCTCTATCTGTCTGTCACTGCTTCTGTCACTGTCTCTGTGTGTCTGTCTCTGTCACTGTGTCTGCCTCTTTTTCCGTCACTGTTTTATCTCTATCTCTGTTACTGTCACTGCTCTCTCTACCTCTGTCTATCACTGCTCCTATCTTTCTCTGGCTCTGTCCTTGTTTGTCTATCACTGCTACCTCTATCTCTGTACGTCACTGCCTCTGCCTCTGTCAATGTTTGTCTCTGTCTCTGTCAATGTTTGTCTCTGTCTTTGTTACTCTGTCTCTCTACCTCAGTCTCCGTCAATGTTTGTCTCTGTCTGCCTATGTCTCTGTCACTGTCACTGCTCTCTCTACCTCTGTCTGTCACTGTCCCTATCTGTTTCTGTCCTTGTTTGTCTCTGATACTGCTCCCTTTATCTCTGCCTCTGTCTCTCTCTGTCACTGTTACTCCTGTCTCTATCTCTGTCACTGCCTCTGTCACTGTATATGTCACTGTAGCTGTCCTTGCTGTCTCTATCACAACCGTCGTGTTGCAAAAATATATATAATAACCGCCGACAAAGAAAGACAATCTTCAATAAATAACTTAAAAGTATCAGAAAAAGTATGATTCATTCTCCACCGATAACATAAATCGATCATTCTGACTTACACAGTATAGGATATTTAGGGAAATTGTATCATGTTGTGGTTTATAACTCGTATCCATGTTGTATCACATTGTCATTAATATGTTGTATATGTTATTCCACATTAATATGACTAATATGCTATGTCTATGCTGTTTCAAAATATGACTAATATGCTATGTTGTTCTACATTGATATGACTACCATGCTGTGTCTATGTTGTTCCACAATATGACTAATATGCTGTGTGTATGCTGTTCCTCACTGATATGACAAATGTGCTGTGCATGTTCCACAAAGATATGCCTAATATGCTGTGTCTATGTTGTTCCACACTGATATGACTAATATGCTGTGTGTATGTTGACTCTCTCCCTCTGTCTCACCCTCTCTCTCCCCCTCCCCCTCTCACTCCCTCCCCTCCCCTCCCCTCTCACTCCCTCTCCTTCCCCCTCCCCTCTCACTCCCTCCCCTTCCCCTCCCCCTCTCCAACCAACCCCCTCACCCTCCCCCCTTCGAGGAATTGGAGGCGCGCCACCAACGAGGAACCGATTTACACGTCCTCCTCGGGGGGTGAGGAGCGTGGGGGGGGAAGGGGGAGGGACAAGGGAGGCGATAAATAGGCCTATAATAATATGACGCAGAAAAAACGCATATGTAATGTATTCGAAAAGGTACTATTTTTGGTTTTATCATTTTTGCTTTTTGTTTTGTTTTCATTGTTGTTGTTGGTAGATAGAATACAAAATGCCCTTGGTAATACATCTTGTGTTGGAATCACAAACATAAAAAGTATGAATTACTTATGAATGCAACTACGGTACATGGGATGTTGCAGTCACTGAGTTTCGAGCATTATAAAATACTGATGAGGTACTGCAATACATGTAATGTTACAAATGCATAGATTTTCCAGCGATTTGTTCCAAACACGCTTGGAGACTCACAACAAATAAATTACTAATATTATAAATAAATCACTAATATTAGTTGTCAATGATAACAATCTATAAAATTAGCCGATCACTATCATTACAACCCGAGCTTTGATTCCATCTCAGCCAAAGGTTTACTCGGATTCCAGTTTTGGATCTTTTTCAACCATATCTATTGTTGGTATGTTGTCACCACAGGCTCCGTAGGCTCCGTCCACCAACACCACCACCAATGCCCCCATTTCCATATCCACCTCCTCCCCTTGCTCTTCATGTTGTCATCATAAGCGCCGGCTCCTCTACCATCTTTTACTCTCACCATCGACATTACCTCCACCATCCCCACCATCTTTTCCATCTCCATTACCATCGCCATCTCCTCCTCCAGCTGTTACTATAGCTACACGAAAAAAGGGGAAAAACTTTCCACTCCCCATATTTCCACCACTGCCACCTCCATCTCCAATATCAACACCTACTCCTCCACCACCTCCACTACAAGTCTCCGGTATCTTCCTCCTCCAGCACCAACATCACCCCTGCTGTTAACACCACACCAACACCAACAAAATCACCAATGCCTCCTCCACCTCCATCCCTAATATCACCAGCTCCACCACCACCACCAATATCAATCTACCTCCACCATTAGTCACCATCACCACCTCTTCCTCCTCCACCACCCCTAATATCACCACCACTTCCTCTCCTCCTCCTCCACCTTCTCCCCACAATTTCACCTCCACCCCCAAATGTCACCACCACCACCTCTCCTCCTCCTCCTCCACCTCCACCTCCACCTCCTCCTCCCTCCTCCCTCCTCCACCTCCTCCTCCTCCTCCACCTCCTCCTCCTCCACTCTCCTCCACTTGCTTTAAAGCTGACCGTCGCTTCCGCCGCGCCCAGATCTAACTACCGCGACGAGGCGTTATCTCTGTGGGCGCGGGTGACGGGTCATTCTGTTGTGTGTGTGTGTGTGTGTGTGTGTGTGTGTGTGTGTGTTGTGTGTGTGTGTGTGTGTGTGTGTGTGTGTGTGTGTGTGTGTGTGTGTGCGTGTGCGTGTGCGTGTGCGTGTGCGTGTGCGTGTGCGTGTGCGTGTGCGTGTGCGTGTGCGTGTGCGTGTGTGAGTGCGTGTGCGTGAGTGCATGTGCGTGAGTGCATGTGCGTTTATGCTTGCTTGCTTGCTTGTGTGCGTGCATGAGTGCTTGCGAGCACGTACACAAGCGTGCATGCACACACATTTAAAAACTGAACCGAATGTACAACCCAGCTCCTCCGCAAAGGTCAGTCACACGTTATCGCAAATTTCCTTTAATTTAGCTTAACTCGGGACCTTTTATTCGCCGCCTCAGCCAACTGCTCAAGCGCGGGTAAACTTAATTACCGTTTTGGAAATGTTACAAGCACAGCGCCAACATATGACATACCCGGATTAAATTAGAAGAACGCCTTCTAAAGCATCACAAGATTAAAAGAAGAAGAAGAAAAAGAAGGAAGAAGGAGAAGAAGAAAAAAGATATTCACATATTTTCTTATAATTCGCTTTATCCCCAAAATATGCATTCAGATAACAATGAGATTTGTTATATTCTCATCTTTACACTTATATATACTCCACGGAGCTACCACACTGCCAAGCCCTATTTCAGCGACACTTCAACAATATCACTTCATCTTGCTTATCGCTTCACACCTCTTCTTCCTTTATCTTGTCCTTTGAAACTCCGGAGAAAATTTCACTCGTGCAAAATGATATGAGGGTCGTGGGCTGCAACTTTCAAGTCAACCGAAGGAAAATTATCTTTTCTCTGTCTATTTCTTTCTCTTTGCCTCTCATTCTTTTTCTCTGCCTCTCTCATTCATCTCTTTCTTCTCTTTCTCTCTCTCTTTCTCTGCTCTCTTTCTCCCTCTCTCCCTCTCTTTCTCTGCCTCTCTTCCTTCTCTCTGCTCTCTGCCTCTCTCTCCTTCTCCTCTCTTTCTCTGCTCTCTCCCTCTCTTTCTCTGCCTCTCTCTTTCTCTCTCTCCCTCTCTTCTCTCTACTCTTCTTTTCTCTGCCTATCTCCTCCTCTTTCTCTGCCTATCTCCTCTCTTTCCCTCTCTCCTCTCTTTCCCCCTCTCTCCCTCTTCTCTGTCTCTCTTCCTCTCTCTCCTCCTCTCTCTCCCTCTCTCTCTCCTCTCCTATCTCTCTCCTCTCTCTTTCCGCTGCCTCTTTTTTCTCTTTCTCTGCATCTCTCCCTCCCTTCTCCTCTTCCCTCCCTCGGTCTTCAATATCACTTCATTGTACAATCTACGTCACAAGAATCCATACGGTATAGGAGGTGGCTAAATGCTCTATACAAAAGCACCAAGTCATTTGCATTACATAAAGTTATAAAAAAAGATAAAATCACTTTTGTGGTTTGGATTCAAGGCAAATATTCTTAAAAGGAGATTCGAAGGATGCCCCGTCATAGCTTGAAGGATGTCTTTGTCATAGGACTAGCTTGAAGGATGCCTTTGTCCATAGGAGCCTTGGAGATGCCTTGTCATAGGACTAGCACTTGTCATAAGGATTACTTTGAAGATGCCTTTCATAGGATTAGCTTGGATGATGCCTTTCATAGGACTAGCCTTGTCATAGACTTATGCCATAGATTAGAATGCTTGTCATGACTAGCTTGGAGGATGCCGTCGATAGGAGCTTGGAATGCTTGTCATGACTAGCTTGGAGGATGCCCTTGTCATAGGAGCTTGAAGGATGCTCATGGAGAAGATGCTGCTGTAGCATCATAGGATTAGCTGGAAGATGGGATTGTTGTCATAGGACTAGCTTGGAGGATGCCTTGTCATACGACTAGCTTGGAGACATATCTCTTATTGCCATCATGGACTTAGCTTGGAGGATGCCTTGTCATAGGTCTTGGAGGATGCCTTGTCATAGGACTAGCTTGGAGGATGCCTTGGGACTAGCTTGGAGGATGCCTTGTCATAGGATACTTGGGATGCCTTTTTGGGTTCTAGGACTACTTTGGGAGATGCCTTGCCATAGACAGCTTGGAGGATCTTGTCATAACTAGCTTAGATGCCTTGTTCATAGGGACTAGCTTGAAGGATGCCTATTGAATAACTTGGAAGATGCCTTGTCATTTAGGACTAGCTTTGAGAGCCTTGTCATAGGATAGCTTGGAAGAGCCTTGCATAGAGTTAGCTTGGAGGATGCCTTGTCATAAGGACTAGCTGGAGGATGCCTTGTCATAGGACTAGCTTTGAAGGAGTGCCTTGCATAGGATTAGCTTGGAAGATGCCTTGGTCATAGGACTAGCTTTGAGGATGCCTTGTCATAGGATTAGCTTGGAAGATGCCTTGTCATAGGATTAGCTTGGAGGATATGCTTGTCATAGGACTAGGCTTGGAGGATGCCCTTGTCATAGGATAGCTTGAGGATGCCTTGTCATAGGACCTAGCTTGGAGGATGCCTTGTAATATGACACTTGGAAGGATGCTTGTAAGCTTGGAGGCCTTGGTCAGACGACTACTTGGAGGAACTTGCATATGCTAGCTGGAGAATGCCTGCCAATACTAGCTTTGAAATGCCTGTCTACGACATCTGAAGGATGCCTTGCCATAAGGATAGCTTGGAGGATGCCTTGCCATAGGACTATCTTTAATAACCCAACCAATAGCTTTGCCCATTATAAATAAGCCTAAGCTATACCATCCTCTCCTGCATGAGAAGCCTTGCCTTCTCGGTGTGCCCTTCGGCTATTCTGTATGGGTCAGAGTGGTCAAAAGAGGAATATCCAATTTCGATGGAGAATTTTCTATGAATCTGATATCAAATACAGTTTACCCAACCTCTCCGTCTGTTTGTCTGTCTGTCCTGCTTCTCTCTACTCTCTCTCTCTCCCTCTCTCTCCTCCCTCCCTCTTTACTCTACCTCTACTTCTCCTTTTCTCCTCCCTCTCCCTCTCTCTTACACACACAGACAGACACAGCACACAGACCACACACACACACAATCACACACAGACACACACACACACAACACACACACACACACACACACACACACACACCACACACACACACACAACAGACAACACACCACACACACACACACCACACACACACACACACACACACACAATAGAACACACACATAGACACACACAGACACAGACACACACACACACACACACACACACACACACACACACCACACACCACACACACACACACACACACACACACACATAGACACACACAGACACACCACACACACACACACACACACTTATATAAAAACTATATTATGCATGGATCTGCAATTTAGGATTGACACTGTTGTTTATTGGGAATATGGTGGTTGAATTCAATCAATTGTTATTGTTCATATCTCTGTAAAAATAAAACTTTCCGTACTTCTTAACTTTAACTTGCCTCTTAGTGATAGAACAGCTGACCAAACTTGACAAGTTAGTAGAGAAGGCAACTTTTATATATTTTTTTTATTTATCTTCTTTTTTTTTTTGTTTTTAATATGAAAAAAAAATGATGCCAACATCCTACACATTCCACAGATTACCCAAACTGCGTATGCTCAAGCCGAAAACATTTATCAAGTACTTATTAATTATACATGAAATAATAAACCTGATACCTAATATCTTATACCCGCAGAGGCCTATTCCACCGTTGATATTTTTTCTTTCCTTCTTTCATTCCTATATATTTCTTTTTCTTTCTTCCCTTATTCTTTTCGTTCTTTTTCCTTTATATATATTGTTTTCTTTCTTTCTTTCTTCCCTTATTCTTTTCCTTCTTTCTTTCCATTTAATAATTTTTACTTTCTTTTTTCCCTTATTCTTTTCCTTCTTTCTTTCCTTTATATTTTTTTCTTCGTCTTTCTTTCTTCCCTTTTTCTTTTCCTTTACCATTTTCTCATTCCCTACCTGCCTTTCCTGATATCGCACCATCCCATTTCTACTTATATACGCCTCAACCCGAGACCAAAACAATAAACGACACCGAACAGACGGAACCAAAAGGGGATCTGAATGCCCTCTATTACGTGATGACATTTGATCGAGTCGTGCGATTGCGATCGGATCCGACACAGATGATGCTACTTTGAGACGTCTTCGCGAGAGGTTTGGAAAAGCGGATCGAGGAGTAATGGACGTGATCTGGTCAGCGGCAAAGCTTACTATCATGCGAGAGAGATAAAAAAAAGGAAAACCCTAGATTTGGTTTCTTCTGGGGAAGGAGAAAACGATGTCCTCTCGCTTTTCGTTCCGTTTTCCTTTTGTATTTCTTTCTCTCTCTCTTCCCCTGCCTTTCTCTTTTTTTCTCTGTCTCTCTTTCTGCATCTTTTTCTGTCTTTTCTATTCCCATCCCTATTTCTTTTTCTCACTTTATGAATGAGGGATAGGAGAGAGAGAGAGAGAGAGAGAGAGAGAGAGAGAGAGAGAGAGAGAGAGAGAGAGAAGAGAGAGAAGAGAGAGAGAGAGAGAGAGAGAGAGAGAGAGAGAGCGAAAGAAGAGAGAGAGAGAGCGAAAGATCAAGAGAGAGAGAGAGAAGAGAGAGAGAGAGAGAGAGAGAGAGAGAGAGAGAGAGAGAGAGAGAGAGAGAGAGAGAGAGAGAGAGAGAGAGAGAGAGAGAGAGAGAGAGAGAGCGAAAGATCAAGAGAGAGAGAGAGAGAAGAGAGCGAGATCAAGAGAGAGAGAGAGAGAGAGCGAAAGATCAAGAGAGAGAGAGACCAAGACCGAGAAATCGAAAGACCGAAGAGAGATACGAAAGACCAAATGACCCAGAGACCGAGATAACGAAAGACCAAAAGACCGAGAGACCGAGATAACGAAAGACCAAAAGACCGAGAAAGGCCGAGAGACCGAGAGCGCGCCACGCACATCACGGAGGCCCCAAGGTCGCTCTTCGGAAAGGAGGAAAGAATGCCATGATTGCAATACAGCGCGTCATGAGATCGGAATTTTTTCCCTCCTTGGCCTCTCGTCCTCGAGGCGAAGGGAGTCGAGGAGCGGGTTTTATACATCCATTTATTGTTTTATACACTTATTTATTGTGCTATTTATTAGTACTTTGGTTGTTCATGTTTGTTTTTGTTCATCTTTTTGGCTGTCAATCCACCCGGTTGTTCCTTTCTGAATTTAGCTTTCAATCATCCATCTGTTATCAACCAATTGTTTTGTTTTTGTTTTTGTTTTCATTAAACTATTTTGGTTGTTCATTATCTCGTTGTTCAGCTATTTCTTTGGTTGTTTATCTCTGCGAAATAACAAACGTATTTTTTCTCCTCTAAAACACATACTTTACAGACAGGGCAACATATATCTTCCTGAATTATATAAACAAATCAGATCACAGTATCTTCTCAGTATCATCTATCTATATGATTTTCTAAATACATTAATTACAAATGAAAGGGATTTGACTGCTATCTTCTGCTGCTTTTACCCCTTTAATTCTAAAACGTCTTAACACCAAAGATATTTCTCTTCAACTACTCGTAAATGATACTTTTTTTCGTAAACATGATCATTAGGACACAAATGAAAAATGAAAACAACAAATTAATTTCTTCAACATTTAATCTTCGAAATGTCACTATTATAGCATTATCCAGATTCTCCATCTATTCGGGTCCACTTTGCTATCATTTAACTAATTTCATTTCTTCTTGAACATTTTACAAAAAGGAAGGGAGGGAGAGAGGGAGGGAGGAAGGGAGAGAGGGGGATAGAGAGGGAGAGAGAGAGAGGGAGAGGGGGGAGAGGAGAGGGAAGGGGTGAGAGGGAGAGGGAGGGGGGGGAGAAAGGGAGAGGGGGAGGGAGAGGGAGAGGAGGAGAGAGAGGGGGAGGAAGAGAGGAGGAGAGAGAGAGAGAGAGGGAGAGAGAGAGAGAGAGAGAGAGAGAGAGAGAGAGAGAGAGAGAGAGAGAGAGAGAGAGAGAGAGAGAGAGAGAGAGGAGAGAGAGAGAGAGAGAGGAGAGAAAGAGAGAGAGAGAGAAAGAGAAAGAGAAAGAGAGAGAGAAAAGAGAAAGAGAAAGAGAGAGAGAAGAGAAAGAGAGAGAGAGCGAGAGAAAGAGAGAGAGAGAGAGAGAGAGAGAAAGCGAGAGAAAGAGGGAGAGAGCGAGAGAAAGAGAGAGAGAGCGAGAGAAAGAGAGAGAGAGCGAGAGAGAGAGAGAGAGAGAGAGAGAGCGAGAGAGAGAGAGAGAGCGAGAGAAAGAGAGAGAGAGCGAGAGAAAGAGGAGAGAGCAAGAGAAAAGAGAGAGAGAGCGAAGAGAAAAGAGAGAGAGAGCTGAGAAAGAGCTGCCAGCCAGACCAAGGAAATAAAATCAAAGAAAAGCTATAAAGACCAACTCGTTTTACACTCGAGCACACGTGTGAAACTGTCGGTCCCTTGTTTTTTTCTGTACATGTCGCGCGCTTGAAATCCTTCCTTATGCAATGCGTGGCGCGTATGGTTTGGATGTGTGCGTCTGTGCTTAGTTTGTGTGTTTGGGGTTTACCTTTGTCTCTTTCATGATAGCATATCTACACGCATACATAAATATATACGGACTTTTATATCGCATGTATTCAATTACAGATGGACACTCTCTCTCACACACAACACACACACACACACACACACACACACACACACACACACACACACCACACACACACACACACCACACACACACACACACACACACAACACACAAATTAGCAGAGCCCAACTCCTTTGTCTCTTTTATTCCTATCCTCCTTCCGGTCTCATCTTTTCCTGGCGGTCCTCCTTGTCTTCCTGAGCCCATTTCTTTCGCCGCAATTACTCCTCCTTCCGTGCAACACCCCCCCCCCTCAGCCCTCACTCCCACCCCTCTCCTTTCGCTCTAATTTCTCCACTTGAAGTACACCTCCTCATTCCCCCTCCTTCATCCCTATCCTTCTTATTCTAATCCTCCTCCTCCTTCTCCAACTCCCCTGACCCTCCCCACCAGCACTCCTACTCCCTATTCCCCTCCTTCCTCTCCTCCTCTTCTTCTTCTTCTTCTTCCTCCTCCTCCTACTTCTCCTTCTCGTCCTCCTTTCACCTCTCTTCCACTTTCTTCTACTTCTCCTTCTATTCCTTCTCCTTCCTTTCCTTCCTCCTTCCAGAACCCCCTCCCCATCCCATTTCCCCTCCTACCCACCCCTCCTTCCCTCTCCACCCTGCTCCCTCTCACTCTCCCTTCCTTCCCTACCCCTTCCCTCACTATCCTTCTCCTTCTACTTTCCCCTCCTCCTCCCCCTTCCCCCTCCTCCATTCACTCTTCTTCCTACTCCTCCCCTCACTCTCCCCTCTTCCTCTCCCTCCTTCCCCTCACTCTCCCCTTCCTCCCCCCTCTACCCCCTCCTCCACCCCTTCCCCTCGCTCCCTCTCCCTTCCCCCCTTCCCCCCCCTCCCCCCCCTTCCCTCACTCCCCCTCCCCCTCACCCCTTCCCCCTCCCTCCCCTCCGCACGAGCGAGGCCGAGGTGGACGACCCTGAAAACCGTATTGATCCGAGAGTGCTCGTAGCCTCTCGGTTCAAGGCCAAGATGCTCATTCACGACGCCCGCACGCCCGCACGCCCGCACGCCCCGCCGCCCGCCCGATCCAGCCCTTGATCCTCCTGCACGGTTGTAAGGGGGATCGCATAGATGGAGGAGGTTGGAAACTCTTGTCTGACTGATGTTTAATTTGTCTTCTTTAGTGCTTGTATATCTCTTCTTATTCTTATTCCTCTCCCCTCTTCCTCTTTCTCACCTCCCCTCTCCTCTTTCCTTTTACTTTTCCCTCTCCCTCCTCCTCCTCCGTTATCATCCTCCTCCCTTCTCCAACTCTTCGTTCTTTCCCTCCCCCCTCCCCTTTCATTTCCCCTTCCCCTCCCTCTCCTTCCTCCTCCCTTTTCTCTCCCCTCCCCCTCCTTCCTTCTCCTCCTCCTCCTCCCTCTCCTTACTCCTCTCTCCCCCTCCTTCCTCCTCCCTCTCACCTTCCTCTCCTGTTCCCTTCTTCCTCCCCCCTCCCTCTCCCTCTCCCCCTGCCACTCCGCATCATGACATAACCAAACGCTCCAACTCACAGGATATCCGACAGCATGAACTTCAAGAAGAGGCAAATGAAATCAATGACAGTCCCTAATCTATGACGAAAGCAAAACGTGAAAATTCCGTTTCGCCAAAAAATCAAAACAAATAAATAAAAATAAATAAATAAAATAGAATAATAATGATAAACAAAAAAAAATTATTAAAAGAAGAACTAATCGTTAGTTTGAGCGATTACTTACAGACTCGAAAATGCTGATGCTCACGGACTTTTGGCCCGGGGTGAACTTTTTAAAACTGTTCACGCATGACCTTTAACACAGTGATAGTGCATTCGTATTATTCGTATTTTATAGAGCAAATTGGGATCTTTACGTCATACTGGTGTTACATGGATAGGCATTGCACTACTTTGCAATTGATCAACCTAAACTGACTACAGGCGCCAGGATCTTCCAAAAGTATAAACCCGAAAGCAGAGTTGACGTCCGTGCAACTCTACGGAATCCACACTCCCTGTTTCACATACAAACTCGCTACCAGTTTCCGTGTCTTTGCCACATCTCTTCCGAGTCTTTTTGCTCGCGGGACCCTACTTGCCACTCCCTGTTCTTATTCGCTGGCCAGAAAGGGTGACACGAAATCCGTATTTCAAAGATAAATGAAGGGTTAAATAAAAGACTTTTTTTTTTACCGCTGGCGCAATAAAACCTCCATCCACCGCGTCAAACGGAATGGATCGAGGCAATAAAAATCAGTTGGTATTGGAAACCACAAAGTACAGGGCTATTACACAGACATATGGCCGTGATGGGATATAAAAGAAAGTCGCGACGAAAACAAAAAAAAAACTTTATTGGGGTTTGTACAATGTACAGTAATATGTACAAGTTTACAAATCCACGCTGGCGGCATCGCTTCCTGCCAAACAGAAATCCAACAGAAGGCAACAGACAACAGATAATGTACAACACTCCAAGCCTTCCGTGTTATTAGCATATGCATTCGTGTCTAGGACACACACTGTTCCGTTCCGTTCAAGTTTATTGCTCTTAGGTACAAGAGTAAAGGATCATACTATTCTGTTATGTTATTCTGTTCCGCTACCTCCAGTTCCGTTCCGTCCCGTTCCCCTTGTGTATGGCCCTGGGTACAGGGGTAGAGGATCGCATTGTTCTGTTCCGTTATTCCTTCCTTTACCTCC